>KK116124.1:0-41423 GCA_000611955.2 Stegodyphus mimosarum
TTAATCTTAAGTCAAACTTAAATAATTAAGTGTTACATGAAAATTTGCTACACAACAAAACAACCTGGAAAAATCTAAATGACTCTATTTCTGTTTTTTGTATTTTTTAAAGAAAGATAAAGTTTTTTTTTTATCTTTTGTTATAACACGTGATAACTAAATAGAGAGGTTGTCTTTTCCTGTGAACTTTATTCAAAAGTAGGATGGCAAACGTACCAATATATAATATATATTGCAATGTTGAACTCTGCTGAACGATAAGAAGTGTTTTCGACAATATCATCTATAGTCAATATATGTCAAGACATATAATCCGAATGGTATTCTAGTGTAATATTTTCTAATTTAGATATTATATTGCAGTGTAATAATTTTTAATTACTTTCTACTTTATAGTATTGTAGTGCAGTATTTTTAAAATTATTTTCTATTTTATTGTATTGTAATGTAATATTTTTTAATTATTTTCTATTTTATTTTATCCTAGTGTAATATTTTTCTATTTTATTTTATTGTAGTATAATATTTTCTATTTTATTTTATTGAACTGTAGTGTAATATTTCCTGTTTTACTGTATTGTCGAGTAATATCTTCCGAATATTTTCTGTTTTGTTGTACCATAGTGTAATATAATATTTTTTATTTTATTTCAGTTTATTATGTGTAGTGTAATAATACACATAATAAACTGAAACCTATTTTATTTCATTGCATAGTAATATTTTTGTAATACTTTGTATTTTATCACAGTATAATGTTTGTCTATTTTATTTTAATCTAGTGTAGCGTAATATTTTCTATTCTATTGTATTTTATTATATTATAATGGGAATGTAACATAGGAGGCCTCCTCGTGGTGCACCCTGGATAACGCTAAATCTGCTACAGTTTTGCCACTCTCTCCTGTTTGTTGGAGGATTCTGGGGGAAGATGCAACTTTAATTCCCACTTTTCCAAGAAAGACAGCGGTAGCTCTATTTAGACGTTTTAACTGTTTGCGAGACTACTTCTACAGAATTGGAGCTGTGGATTCCCGAAACTGTGATTTGTGTGATTCCAATCAGCCTATGATTTTTTAACATTTAAATAATTGTATTACACTTTTTCGGTATGAGGACATTGTTAAAAAATACTGGAGATAACTGGTTAACAAGGACTGTGAGCTAATGGCTTAAGCGCTAATGTTTGGCATTTGTAAAATAAAATTATATTATGGTGTAATATTTTCTATTTTGTTGTATTTTAATATATTGTAGTGTAATAGTTTCTATTTTACTGTATTTTATTATATGATCGTGTAATATTTATTTTCTAATTCATTGCATTGTATAGAAGTATTTTTTAATATTTTCAATTTTATTGTAGTGTAATATTTTTAAATTTTATTTTATTGTAGTGCAGTGTTAGTTTCTATTTTATTGTATTTCATTATGTTGGAGTGTAGTATTTTCTATTTTATATTAGTGTAATATTTCTTATGTTATTGCACTCGGGAGTAATATTTTTCTAATATTTTGTATTTTATTGCAGCGTAATATTTTTTATTTTATTTTATTTTATTGTAGTGTAATATTGTCTATTTTATTTTATAGCAATATTTTTGTAATAGTTTCTATTTTACAATAGTGTAATATTTTCCTATTTTATTTTATTATATTGCAGTAGAATGTTTTTCTATTTTATTTTATTATATTGCAGTGTAATATTTTCTATTTTATTGTATTGTGGTGTAATATTTTCAATTTTATCATATTATAGAGTGATAATTTCTTACATGTATTCTTTCTTTGCGCAATTTTGTAATATGTTTCTATTTTAATTCATTGTACTATAGTGTAGTATTTTTTTTTCATATTTTGTATAACAATTTCAGGAAATTCAATAAACATTTGTTGAGACATTAGGTTAGTTCGAAGCAGGAAATTTGAAAAATGAGCATTGCCCTCGCCGGGACTCGAACCACAGACCTCTCGAATACGCGCCGTTTGTGCTAACGACTATACCACAAAAGCATGCTAAGAAGACGAGCGAAATACCTTGCACATTTTATTGGTCACATTAATTATTACCAATATACTAACCATATGCCAAATAAATAAACGTCTTTACTGTCTACATTTTTGGAGAAACCAGAGGTTGCCTAATTATCTGTTTGAAAGCGAACTGATATACTTGGCACCCTTCTGCATGGAAGATTTTATTCACGAAGGCACCCCTTTCCTTACGAAGATAATTCTGGTGTGTTTTCATAAGATATTCAAGTAACCTAAACTTGGGATTACACAGCCAAAGTATGGCATTATTCTATTGCACGGATTCCCATCCATTTTCATGTCCCGGACCCATAAAATTTTAATATGTTCTTTCAGCCCATAAAGCAGTTTCTAAAAAAATTTTTTTAATCAATCAAATTTTAATAATGAATAAAAATGCAACACAGGAATAAGAAAATGTAACAAAAGATAACATTAGCATAATTTGTTCCAAAAACGAATGATTTTTTTTTGTTCCTGTCTCAATTGTCAGAAACCGAAGAGAGATTTTCAACTCGTGGCTCGTGTTTCTAGTAGTCAGTCGCATATCTGCTTGAGCATCCAAGCGTTGGGGGATGCGTGGCATCCAAGCGATTTCTAAATTTTGTTCTAATTGACAAAAGGAAGCTAAACACAGACTCGCGTAAGTATGTCGTCATAAAGAGAACGAGCGCAGTTAGTGCTTTTCCGCAAAGTTTCGAGAACATATTCACTGCCGAACACCAGTACTGTTCCAACGTATTGCTTTCAAACTGCTTTTCAGGAACACGATTTGTACACAGTTCTAAAAGATCTTAGATCAACTCTTCATCATCCACACTGAAATCCATACTGAAATATTAAGAGCTATACATAATCTCTATTTCCGAAGTTTTCTATCCTCCTCCTGTCATAAACTCCTTGATTCTATCAGCTTAGCCCCTCCCACAAATCATGGAATAACCTTTTTGGCAACATGCCGAGAGGACGTTTTTTGCGTCTTCGTTTTGTCAGAGCTTGTTAGACCTCGGAGAATGTAACTTCGAACTGATTTACGGCCCATGTAATGGGATTAGTTCTAAATTTATGTAATAATTGTTGTTATTATTAGTGTAGTCATTTTGTTAATTAAAATCATTAAAATTCTAAAGGATGAATTATTAATGTCTTGGAATATTTTCGAGTCGTCAGCCTAGGAAAGAAGAAAATACGAATTTCAAGAGCTCAGCCCCGGATTCGAAGGTGAGTGATATTTTCCTTACCTATTTTTTATTGAATGTCACGAAGAAGTGACATATAAAATTCTGGCATCCCTGCCGGGATACTGAGCTCTTTGAATAGTTGTACTGATTAGATTTGTGTTTAATCGATTTGATTTGATTACATAGTGAATTTTGTTAAGAAATATTGATACATAATGGCTGACGACATTCTGAATAAATTAAAAAAGAAACGTGCTAATATTAGAACAACAGTTACTAAAACTGTCAAAGGTATTGAAACCGAAATTAACAATTCTGAAGTTTCTATTGACGTCCTAGAAGAACTTTTAGAACATTTGAAATTTAATTCTGATCAACTAAAAGCTATAAATGAAGAAATAGAATCTGCTGTAGATATTACAGAATTAGATAATGAACTTAAAAGCGCCACAGAATACCAAGACAAAATAATAACATGGACATTTCGTGCTGGAAAGAAAATACGCGAGTTATCAAAAAGTAATTCAACGGAAATTTCAACAACATCGAAAGCAGTACCTGAAATAATAGCTAACAATTTTGTAGTAGAAAAGGCTAGCGTTAAATTACCGAAGCTTACAATTAATCATTTTTATGGAGATAATTCTCAGTGGCTCACTTTTTGGAACACATTTGAGACCGCGATACATAAAAATGAAACGTTAGACAAAATTACTAAGTTTAATTATTTGAGAACATATCTGAGAGGATCCGCACTTAGTTCAATAGAAGGTTTAGCTATAACGCCTGAAAATTACGATATTGCTATTGAAATTTTGTTATCTCGTTTTGGAAAAAAGAATATTTTAATTAATACTCACATGAACGGTTTACTACGAATTCCTCCTTTAAAAAATGCTAGAGACCCAATATTATTCAGGAAATTTTTTGACCAAGTCCAAACCGAAATTAGAAGTTTAAAATCTCTTGGAATTAGTTCGGAAACTTACGGTAACCTTCTAACGCCTATGTTATTAAAATTATTACCTCCAAATTTAATTTTTGATTTTAATAGAGAGACTGGTGATTCTGATTATGATTTAGATCAACTTGTAGAATTTTTATCTCAAAGACTGAATGCTACGGAACGCTCACATATTATAAATCATGCCAACGAAAGCACTTTTAAGATAAACAAATGTTCGCAGCGAGATCCTGATTTATTGAAGACACAACTTTCGCAATCGAGCAATAAAAAAGAAAAGCGAAATACATTCACTGCCGCCGATCTGCTGACGATTGATAAAAAATATAAAACCTACGCATGCATATTTTGCGATTCCTCTGACCATGATTCATCGAACTGTAAGTTTGTTTTTTCGTTACCAATGCAAAAAAGAAAAGATATTTTAATGAAAAATGGTTATTGTTTCAAATGCATTAAACGTGGTTCACATCTATCGAAAAATTGTACAGCACGGGTAACTTGTAAATTTTGTTCGAAATCATCTCACTTGGACATTTTATGTTATGCAAAGGAAAATAAAATTGCTGAAAGTAAACCTTTAAACAGTAATATGTTTAATGATGATATTGGTAATGGCGTACTCGTTAATAAATCATTTATGAAAAGAGTGTTTTTACAAACTCTGGTTGTATGTATTAATGTAAACGGTTTAGATTATTATGTTAGAGTATTAATTGACAGTGGATCTGTGAAATCTTATATCAGTAAATTCTTGGCAGTTACTTTAGGACTAAAGTGTTTAGGAGAGGATACTGTTATCCATGGGTTATTTGGCGGCATTGAAAAAAAGGAAGACCACAAAAAATATCGGGTTAACATAAGTAATATTGATAAGAGTTTCACTTGCGAATTAGATGTTATGGATCAAGAAAAAATTTGTCTATCTATACCCAAGATCAGTAATTCTAAGATTATCAATAAGATTAAACACTCTGGTATTATAGTAAGTGATATCTGTATTAATGAAAATACTTACTTGTATGAAAATGATCCAGATGAAATACATATTTTAATTGGGGCTGACTTTGCTGGAAGATTATTTACGGGTAAAATCAAGCAGATATCTGATAATCTGGTTGCCATCCATACACGCTTAGGCTGGACGTTGATGGGAGAATCTGGAGAAAATACTAGCAGATGTGAGACGCTGCTTACTCTCCATATTAGCGATCTGGATATATCAGAATTATGGCGACTGGACACGGTGGGTATAAGAGTTGAGGGGGAAGACTGGTCTAAAAAGGATTTAGAAGAGGCCGCGAAATTACATTTTCTTCAAAATGTTAAAAGGGATAAAGAAGGCCGTTATATGGTAAATTTACCATGGATAAAGGAACACCCCCCTCTTAGTAGTTGCAGAAAGATAGCTGAAAAACGACTTGTGAACTGCATCAAATCATTAGAAAAGATCGGAAAATTACCCGATTACGAGGAAGTGTTTCATGATTGGGAGAGAGAAGATATCATCGAAAGGGTTGAATCTTATGAGGAAATAGCCGAAGAACACTATTTGCCTCATAGGCCAGTGTTTAAAGAAAATTCAACCACTAAGGTACGTCCTGTTTTCGACGGTTCTGCTAAAGAAAAAAACTTTCCATCAATCAACGACTGTTTGGTAAAAGGTCCAAATCTTATCGAGCTCATACCTTCTTTGATAAACAGATTTCGATACGGTAAATTTGGAATAATTGCAGATATAAAAAGAGCTTTCTTACAAATTCGGCTACAAGAACGTGACAGACCTTTTTTGAGATTTCTTTGGAAAGAAGGGGGAAAAGGCGAAAACATAACTTATCAACACCAGAGAGTTGTATTCGGGATATCATCAAGCCCATTTCTTTTAGGGGCCACGTTAGAATTCCATCTAAAGAATGTTCCAGACCATTATAAAGAAACTGCAGATATTCTCTTAGAATCATTTTATGTAGATAATTTGGTATGCAGTGTCAACAGCAAAGAAAAATTGGAGAAACTGATGGTTGAATCCCAAACAATTTTGGAAGAGGGTAAATTCGAACTTAGAGGGTGGGAGCACAATGATTTTAGCTCACAAACCGAAAACTCAATGCCTATCGAAAGACGAAGCGTCACTGTTTTGGGCTTAAAATGGTACTTAAATGAAGATTTGCTCTCTGTAGACATAAAGGATGATGAACATAAGGGGGAAATCTTGACAAAACGAAAAGTATTATCATTGGTTCATAGGGTTTTCGATCCTATTGGATTTACTTGTCCTGTAACTTTAATACCAAAAATTATGCTACAGGAATGTTGGAAATTAAAGGTCACGTGGGATTCTGCACTCCCTACTTCAATAGCGGAAAAATTCCAAAAGTGGAGAAAACAGCTTAATATTTTGAAAATTATTACTATACCCAGATGCATGATAGAAGATCCGGAAACCTCCAAGAATTTAAGTCTACATGTGTTCTGTGATGCAAGTAACGCAGCTTATGCTACATGTATTTTTATAAGGAGTGAAAATGGAAATTCTGCTTCATGCCAGCTTGTACAAGCCCGATCTAGAGTATCCCCCCTGAAACCCATTTCAATCCCCAGACTCGAGAACTCCTTGCTTGCACAATTGGGGCAAGGATAGCTCGTACAGTGAAAGAAGATTTAAAACTTCCCTCTTTACCAACTTTTTATTGGTCAGACTCTATGAACGCTCTCTACTGGATAAAAATATCAGAGAACTGGGCAGTCTTCGTGTCAAATCGAGTTAAAGAAATACGAAACCTATCAAATCCAGATGATTGGTATTATGTTCCAGGATCACAAAATCCTGCTGATATTCCCTCTCGAGGATGCAGTGCAGATGTTTTAGCGAAATCTAAATGGTGGAATGGTCCTAATTGGCTGAGAAATCCTCAAAAGGACTGGTCAAACACAGAAGTTAATCCAGACTTTGAAATTGTTAACGCTGAAAAAAGAAAGACTGTTACTTCTGCCACGAATTCACAGATAAACAAGTTTAAATTCTTCGAAGATATATCATCTTTTGGTAAAATTACGAGAATCATGGCATACGTACTAAGATTTTGTGGAAATTTGAAGAAAGGTCAAAAAGATCGAAAGAAAGGAAAATTGGAGGTTTTCGAAATTCAAGAAGCAGAAAAATTGATTTTGAAAGAAATACAATTAGAAAGTTTCAGTGACGGAAAACATCTGAATTTGAAGGTTATCAAAGGTAATGATGGATTGCTAAGAGTGGAAACAAGAGTTGCCACAAGAAAGGATTTGGAGACATTCAGGTTTCCGATATTATTGCCAAATAAACATCAACTGGTTAACAAATTAATTATGGAAAAACACCTAGAACTTGAACATGCTGGTACGCAAATATTAATGTCAAATCTCAGAGAAAATTACTGGATCATCAAGAATAGGAAAACAGTTCGGCAAGTTATTAGAAGCTGCATAAAATGTAAAAGGTTTTCGATTCGCCCTCTAGAAACAATCAGTATACCTCTTCCTGAAGATCGTGTAAGAGACGCGGCTATATTTGAAGTCATTGGAGTTGACCTTTGCGGTCCACTGTACTTAAAAGAAAACAAGAAATGTTGGATTGTTCTTTTTACATGTGCAATCTATCGAGCAATCCACCTGGAATTAGTTACTTCTTTGTCAACCGACAGTTTCATCCTGGCCGTCCGCCGATTCATCGCAAGAAGAGGTCGTCCTACTACCATTTATTCTGATAACGGGAAAAATTTTGTCGGCACGTCCAACGCTCTGAAAGCCATTGATTGGAATAAAATTGAAGACTTCGCGATTAAGAAAAAAATTCAGTGGAAGTTCAGCCCTCCATCAGCCCCTTGGTGGGGGGGATTTTGGGAAAGACTAGTAGGAATGTTGAAGAACATTCTCAGAAAAGTACTCGGAAAAACATGTTTAAATGAAGAGGAAGTAGTAACTATATTATGTGACGCAGAAAGCATAATCAACTCCAGACCCCTCACTTATCTTTCAGAGGATCCTGAAGACTTAATAGCACTCTCCCCATCAATGTTCCTCCAAGAAATCAGAGAAATTGGAGTACCAGACTTTGACATGATTGATTCTGAAAAGATAGAAAAGAGATTTGTTTATAGAAGGAAGATACGTCAAGATCTAAGAAACAGATTCCGAAATGAATATTTAGGCTTACTGAAAGATTATTCAAAAGTTCGTAAAGAATCATCGATCAAAGAAGGAGATATCGTACTCATTGGTGATAATGAGATAAAGAGAATTAATTGGCCTTTGGCTAAAGTGGTAAAAACTTATCCAGGCAAAGATGGAAGAATTCGTGTAGTAGAAGTCAAGACACACTTTGGTACCTTCATTAGACCAGTCCAGAGACTTTATCCACTAGAAGTCAACATCCTTGACTCATGTGACATTCGAGAACGAATTCCTGCAAACCAAAAGAACCGTGTGATTTCCACTTCTCGTAGAGGACGAACTCTAAGATCTCCTCAGAGACTTAAACTTTAAGACTCATTTTTAATTATTTTTTTTGAGTTTTGTCATTAAAAACTCAAAGGTGGGAGGATGTCATAAACTCCTTGATTCTATCAGCTTAGCCCCTCCCACAAATCATGGAATAACCTTTTTGGCAACATGCCGAGAGGACGTTTTTTGCGTCTTCGTTTTGTCAGAGCTTGTTAGGCCTCGGAGAATGTAACTTCGAACTGATTTACGGCCCATGTAATGGGATTAGTTCTAAATTTATGTAATAATTGTTGTTATTATTAGTGTAGTCATTTTGTTAATTAAAATCATTAAAATTCTAAAGGATGAATTATTAATGTCTTGGAATATTTTCGAGTCGTCAGCCTAGGAAAGAAGAAAATACGAATTTCAAGAGCTCAGCCCCGGATTCGAAGGTGAGTGATATTTTCCTTACCTATTTTTTATTGAATGTCACGAAGGAGTGACATATAAAACCTCCATTAAAATACCCATCAAACGACTTTGGTAACACTTGCGAATCATCCACAATTTCTCCACGTACTTCACATGCACATCATAAACTGACATCGACAATATGCGTGCTCAGAAAATATGTTTCGCACGGGCACCGATGTATGCGTGTAATGTTTGAGCAAACATTGGCATTCTCCTAGAATCCTAGTATCTCCTAGTATCTCCTAGAATCTCCTAGTATCTCGCAACTCCTAGAATACTACCTTTTTCCACCAAAGGGGGCTAGTATCCCTGGTTCAAAGCCCCTGTTCTAGTGTCTTAGGTTTAAATGCTAAGTGTTTCCTATTGAAGTGCTGACATTTGATATACAAAGGGTGCTAACACATTTGTAGAACGATTTCCTGGCTGCTTAACTAAAGTTTAGAATACGAATACTACTTTTTTAAATGTTCGATGTGATAGTCTTTCTTATAGGCTGTAAATCTGCATCATGATTTCCACGATAGAAGGGCTTTTCATAAATTTTCTAGCAATATTATTTTTCTTTCCTCTTCTATTACTTTCCAGAATCCATGCATCGTGATGGGTTTGCGCTTAGAAAGAGCTCTTTTCAAAAGACAACAGAAAAAATAACCCGTAGATGAAACGTCAAGGGACTTTAAAGAATACTTTGAAAATGTGTATATGTAATAACTGTATCAGTCCTCATCTTTTCAAGAAATGCAATGGTACTTTTCGAAGAATATTTGCTGTTTTTTCTCGATGAAATTTCACTCTTTGAAAGCCATTGGGATAAAGAAATGGAATTTTCCCCCGAAATATCTGACTCAAATCGTTCTCGTGATAATTCTTTGAGTTGATTTTTAACATTCTGTTCACTTTATTATTTCTACTTTCCTATTAAGGCAATCATAAACTCCTTACTGAAACTCTTTGTTCTCGACAATAAATATACCTTTTTTATTGCAGTAATTTAGTAAACTCTTTCTTCATCTAGGGTCAAGATGTAGTTCCGTGTATCTTCCGCTAAATAATTTTCATACGAGTTGAACAAATTGTTCCGCTTTCAGCCACATGCCTCCGCAAAATCTGTTCTGATCATTACTTTAGGTTTTTTGAGTTTAAAATCATAGTTTATTATTTTATTTATTGTTTCTACAGATGTGTTAAAGAGTTTCCAACTGATTCCATCTTTGACGGACTTTATCTCGTAACCAGCGATTTAACTTTAGAAACACTGGAAACAGCACGTACAGTTTTCGTGTAATCGCTTGGACTGTTCTTTCCATGCAGAAGTAATGATGGACGCTTTTTCCCTTTCCCATTTAACGATGTTAGTTACTTTTCACTTCTTAACTTCAGCATCATACATTTCGTAAAATTTCTAAATTACGTAATAGGAATATTTCTTTTCGGAAAGCGCCAGAATATATCTTTCAATCCACAGCTTGTTCACATGCGACCTTTGGAAAGAAAAATCAGTTTAAAAACAGCAGACGATATTTCTCATATCATATAATAAGATGTTGTCAGAAATATTTATTCCAAAGCATTTGTAATTTCCTTTTACGAAGTAAAAGAAGTATTGTAATCGCGAAAATTTTCGGGTGTCATATTTCAACCAAAATATCCATTTTGACCGCTATCGAACGCAATTTAACGATGTGTTTGGGTGACGTTTGCACTTAAGGACAGAATAAAGGACATTTTTTCCCAAAATGGATTGCAAAATAGATTTAGCATGAATTCAGAGGAGATTTTTTAGTAACGTCTCTAGGTACGTACCTCTACGTATATATCTGGCATAACTCAAAAATGAGTAGCTTCAGAACGTTGTAGTTTTGTATATAGGGCTGCTACAAAATGTAGTTATGTACATCCCTTTTTGCTTGTAATCGGCCACACGAAAATTACATATATATATCCATACCAGCTCTGTTACTCTGCTCCGTGAGCTCAGTTATTTTTGCTCTTATATGTTGGTAAATTGTGCATTCAAAGTGATTGAATTATGTTGTTCTTTTCTTCCGGTTAAGAGTTTTATGCTTTTAGCTAATCTGCATGCAGTAGTTGGAAAATTATCAACAATTTAAAACTTGTTTAAATGTGGCTAAACCTATTTTTTTGCCATAGCAGTCATATTGTTTACATTTGAAACTTAGCAGAATAGTGAATTAAGTCAGTTTCTGCGCCTTCAGTGTCTTTTTTCCGAGTGGGACCAAAGGCAAACTTTCAGTTTTGTGCACCGAAAGATTTGCCTTCTTGCCCGCTGACCGAATTGATTGTTTTTGCGTGGAAACTCTAATTTTATTTGTAAAAAAAAATTTTAAATTTGTCAGGACTGGGTGTTCGGTGCATATTCTTGGAAAACATCTTCGTAACAGCTAAAGTCCGGATCTGGAACAGGGAGCTGAATGCAGCTATGTTCTGTGGTAGAATACTGTGATGAAGTTGGAGAATAACTGCACTTGAAAGGGATTTAAAATCCTCTTTTATTAAATCACTATTATGTACAACCACTTCCCAACTCGTTAGGGATACAGAAAGTAAAGACCACACTTGGGTCTAAAATGAACAATCAAAAAACTAAAGCTAAATGGAAACTAAGTAGTTGTTGCTCGCAGAGCTATAACGCGAGGTTGGCCTCCAAACTAAATGGTGTGTAGCAAGATTTACTAATACTGACGGACTTGGAATTATTTCAATAAGAAATCACGTAAAGAAGTTTAAATAGTTGGCTCCACTTCAAATTAGCATAAAGCTGAAAACGCGCGCTTCTTCTAACGGGAAGTTGAAAATGAGAAGGGATAGAGAGATTTAAATTAAAATAAAACTTTGTTAGTTTAACTAAAACCTTACAAATTGTTTAAATTATAGTTAGTGTTTTATGTTTTTCTATATTTTTCAATTTTTAATAAAGATATTTTGAGATTTTCTGTCTTTTTACCTTTTCGTTAAGTGAGAACTGAATGAATGAAATGAGAAATATACCTCTAATGAAATTCGAGGAAATAAGTTTAAATGAAATGCAGGAAAAAATGTGTATAACTTAATATTCCGTAAAAATATATAACTTAATATTCCGTATTCCGTTTCAAATCCTGTGATGTAAGCATTCGATTTTTTTTAAAAAACATTTAATAGAAATTGTTGTTAAAATGTGTAACAGCCTCTATACTTAGCACCTTTCTGCATGCCGCACATTTAAAATACAGCCACCGGAGAATGTCAGCGAAAACTTTTGCAGCATTTAACTTCCTCAAATCGGTTCCTTCTCATATTAAAAGCTCGAATCAAAATTCCTGACCATAATTTCCTCGAATCTCGGCTGCTGTCTTTAACTTTTCGAAGATGAGTCTTGCGCACCCTCATCCAAATAAACCGCGAGGCAGAAGGAGAGGAGTCGTGAGCTGCCTCCCCGGAACCTCAATTAACAGCTTAACCTCTTCTTTCGATCTTTTAACTTGGGGATCATGGCTAATGAATCGGAAGACGAAGCCGCTCGCACCACCGAATGCGCTTTGTCATCTGAAGGGAAGAATTTCACTTTGTCATCCAGCGACGGTTACAGGCGAGAAATTAGAGAAATAGTTTGAAGTCTTTTATTTTGAACCGTCTTTCCAGAGGAGATTCGCGGTTGAACCTCGGGCACATAGGAGAGATTTTTGTAAGAACGTGGAAAGGTTTAATGGAATAAATTCGAAGGAAACGTTCTCCAAGGAAATGTTTGCGTGGAAATGTATTATTATGTTTGCGGATTTAACTTTAATGTCGAACCAACTGTATATTTTTGTGTTCTACCAGATAGATGCAATGGGTCTAACGATAAGCGTTAAAAATGCATAGTTAAAACAACGGGAACTCGAATGCAGCTTCCTAGATTTTTAACAGCAAAGGTCTATTATTCTCGAAGTTCACTTCTCGTTCGTATAATTTTTCAAATGTTGCTCCGCTATTCAAATTCTTGCCACCAAATATTATCACGATGTATTATATAATTTCTTTTAAATCTGAAAGCTTTTAGATTTCAACGGTCGTCAGAAAGAGTTTGTTAAGATTTTTCCCGCTCTCGCTGAGTTCGATGCAGCATTAAGTGTTGGCATAGATATTTCCTTTTTTCTTAATCTTTTCTAAGTTCATTATAGCAATGTTTAGTTTTCTTACTAAGATGCCTTTGCAAAACTTTTTTCTTTTTTATTATTAAAGTTTCGTATGTTTACATTATGTATTAAAGATCACGTTCTTGGCGGTTACGTCACATAAAATTCTATTCAACAAAAATTCACAAAATATTTAAAAACAGAGTATCTTCAGAATTTCCGATAGACAGTCTCGTACGCTGGAGATAAAAATGCTTTATTCCGTACAATGTTGTCACTGCTATCTTTAAAACCTTGAGTTTGTTAATCAAAACTTCGTTAAAGGTTTACAAAATAGGAAATAGATAATAAGACAAATTCGACAGTATAAGTTCGGACTTTTAGGTGCCCATATTCGGGTGGAGGACTACACTATTCAAAATTGGATGCCTCTAGGTACCGTTGTTTTTTTCACAGTGCAAGAAAAGTGCAAATATTCATGCAGGTTCTTCATTATTTAATTTCTTTAAATATAATACAGGGCGATAATATTTGGTGGCAACAATTTGAAAAGGGATGCGCCATTTATAATGATTCAAATTTAATATAATAATAGAATAATATTTAAATAACGAAAATAACCCATTTGGGACCAACGTTCCTTTTGGGCTAACAATGAAGTATCTCTGCATATGTTCCTCGCACTGTGAAAAAACAAAGGCACCCAGGGCACGGAAGTTTAATACATGTGCCCTTCCAAACGAACATGGGCACCTGGAAGCCAGAATTTTAAAATTTCGAATTTGTTTTGATTTATTCAAACTCTGTACACATTTAATAAATTTTTTCGCAATAAACTGAGTGATCTGAAGGCGAGAAATGGCATCACTGTTCGAAATAAAGCATTTATAGTATGTCTAGCGCGTCAGATAGCTGCCTTTAAGCAAAATGTAATATACTTGCCTTTCAATTTCAATCCACAAATTAGGCTATTTGAAAGCGATGTGTTGCCATTTCCTCAAACAGAATATTTAATATCTTTGCGCACAAACGTGTTGCCATTTAATAAAGAATAAGATAGTTAACTTTCCAATTTAATGTGGAAAATTACCAAAAATCAAATGAAGTGACTGAAAAGCAATAAATGTAGTTCTTCAAAATATATTTTCTACACTTTAGTCAGATTGATTAAAACCCAAATGCTTAAATTATGATATATCTACTTAGAAATATTAATTATTTTTATGAAATGACAATAACAGGATTCATTAAAATCATTTTATGCTGTTTTCCTTTTTATTAAAACTCTTTAATATGTGTTAATTATTAACACTCTTTTTGATAAATAGATTTCAGAGAAATAATATAGGGAATAAAAGCATGCATGGCAATTTCCATCGAGAATTCTCGAAATAGGCTGCTTCTAAATAGTTTGTGGTTTTGTTCTTAAATCTTTTGTGGCATAAATGAGAAAAAAGCGAGGCTTAATAATAAAGAGAAAAAAAAATGTGTTGTATTTGCAGGAATGAGTCCAAGAACAGATTTTTTTTAAACAGCGATGCTCAGCGAGAGCGTAACAAATTCTCTTGTGCGACGTTAAAATCTGAATCATTTCAGGTTTTGTTTCTTTCTTTTTTCTTATAATAGAATTATCTGCAGTTGCTTAACAAACGTGTAGAGACATTAGGTTATTTCGAAGCAAAAGAGATGAAAAATGAGCAATGCCCTCGCAGGATCTCGAACCACGGACCTCTCGAATACGCGCCGAGTGTACTGATCGCTACACCACGAAGGCGGGAGAAATACCCTTTATACTCTCCTTTTTAAAGGGCGACTGGGGATTAGGGGACCCAATCGCCAAATCCTGGTGGTGGAGAATCATCATCCACCAACATTTTTAGTTAAGCTTCACTGTGGAGACATTAGAATTTTTTGAAGCAGGAAGATGTGAAAAATGAGTAGTGCCATAGCCGGGACTCGAACCACGAACCTCTCGAATAAGCGCCGAATGTGTTGACCGTTACACCACGAAGGCATGCGAAGAAGGCGGGAGAAATACCTTATAAATTAACCAATGTAAAAGCAATAAATTTGTTTTTTAATGATTTTAATTCTTTACATTATTTTTAGCAATATATCTAACTGATGCAAATTAAGACACATTTAATTTATAATATAGTCCACTGCCGATGAACCGTATAAAACCGCGAACGATGTTTACGATTAATTCAAAATCACAATTAATCGAAGCTATTTGAACAACAGGAAAAGGAACAGCTCATATTATGATACACATTAAAGTACTGTTAACAATTTACCTGTATTTTCAATTGACTTGTATTATAAGTTGAAATAATAAATTCCTACAGTCATGTAAATTAAATCAGTATTCGAACCAAAAGGCACATGTGATAACTAACGGAAGAATAAGTATTAGAAACGGAGAAACTAAATTATAAATGAATAATAAATTATCACTTATAATAATAATTAAAAGAATAATATTTACATCATAATCTGAATAGTGTCATTAAACTCTGTCTTTCGTAAAAACTAAGAAGCAGTTTTTATTTTCAAGCAGAGTTTTCTTTTTTCAGATTGATAATCTCAACTTTCGGATAATTTAATAATGTTTATACATTCAGAGTTAAGTATAGTTAAATAAGTTAGTATTGGGGATAAAATAAAAATGCTTCCAAATTCTATACGATCATTTGCTGTCAGGCCTGACTTCACATAATCGATAAAAACGGGCGATATTTGATAACTGGCCATGTAGAGACATTAGGTTATTTCGAGATGAAAATTGAGCAATGCCTTCGCCGGAACTTCAACCACGGACCTCTCGAATAGGCGCCGAGCGTGTTGACCACTACACCACGAAGGCATGGTAAGAAGGCGGGAGAAATGCCTTATATATACCCCCTTTTAAAGGGTGACTGAGGAGTAGGGGACCCAATCGCCAAATCTTGGTTGTGGAGAATCATCATCCACCACCTTTTTTTTAGTTCGGGCGCCAGTGTATAGACATTAGGTTATTTAGAAGCAGGAGAGTTGGAAAATTAGCAATGCCTTCGCCGGGATTCGAACCACGGACCTCTCGAATACGCGCCGAGCGTGCTGACCACTACACCACGAAGGCATGTCAAAAAGGCGGGAGATATACCTTATAACGAAACTTAGCGAAATTAAGTTACAATTTTTGTACAAGTTTCATTTATAAGATTTTGTTTCTATTCTATTCCATAGTGGAAATAGTAAAATTCTAATATACTTAACTTTGTTCGTTGAAGTTAGAGAGGCGCGAAAAATCGTTTAATTATAAAAGGTGCGCCCGTAAAATAACGGGGGGAAAAATGAAAGAATAAATTTATGTTTAGAAAGACTGACATGCCAAACCTTGTAATAGCCAGTTTAAACCGGTTATTTTATCGTTTGCTTATCAAAATGGAGTCATTTTGATTTACTGGTATTGTATAAAAAAAACTTGCTTCGCGATGGAACACCGTTACAACATCAAATTTTGTTACAAATTAGGTAAATCTGCTACCAAAGCGATAGAGAGGATTCGAACAATGCTTGATAATGTAGCGTTATCAAGAAGGAATTTGGAAATAAGAATTTTAATCCTTTCTTTATGGAGAAATAGGTCGTGAGTATTACAGTACCCAAGAAAATCTACAGTGCACGAATGTAAAACTACAGTGATTACAGAGGAAGATTTCAACATGTGATTAATTGAATCTATAAAAGCATGGAAACTTCGGAGAATTTTAGAAAACTAATTCTTATTTCGACTTTTCACGGAAGATCACGTGAGCGGATTCTGAACTAGAGGAGCCCATCGGTCTATTTTAGAAACTATTCCCATAATTGCGACACCAATATATACTTTAGAAATTCGACAGTGGCGTAGAGGCTAGAGGGTGACGTAGCTGGAAGTAGCAGAGGGACGGTGCTCTGAGGCAAATTTTTAGGGCGGCGTTTCTTTCCTGTAACATTATTTTCACGGAAGATCACGTGAGCGGATTTTGAAAGAGCCCATTGGTCTATTTTTAAAAATCGTTTCTATGGTTGCGACATCAATGTGCACTTTAGAAGTTCGACAATGGCATAGCAAGATGGGATGTGGCAGACAATGGCATAGCTGGAGGGGGAGGAGGGACGGTTTCCCGGGGAGCGTATATGTAGGGGCGGCATTTCCTTCGTACCACAATACTACACGAATAATACTACACGAAGTTAAGTTACACGAAGTTAAGTTAAGCTTAGTCAGATGGATCTTCGAGGCAGGGGAAGAATAATTAGATTCTAAATTGCCATACAGAATTAAATAGAGAAGAAAAGGAATTCGTACTCTAGGTAAAGTATTCAGATCACCAAATGAGATTTCAACAGCCATATACTTTTGCTATAACTTTTTCATATAAATTAGAGTCATAGTGACTCTAATTTAGTTCATATTCGTAATTTGCAAGTTTCCTCGTTATGAAAAAAAAATTACTTAAACGTTCCATTTCCATCATTGATGGGGAAATCGAAAGAGGAACGCTGAAAGGCAGTCTTTTGGAGTTTTTGAAGTTTATTCTAAAATACAATCTACAGAACAAAATTCCAAATATTGTTAATATCAGTGCGAACTTTCCTTTCAGGTCGCTTAAGTACAACTATTTGTAATAAACATATAAATTATTTACGAAATGTTAAAGCATTACAAATATATATTTTCCATCTCAACAGCAAAAGGAGCTATGAGAAGAAGAGCTAGCAACGATGAACATAGTTATGATCACTTTGGAGCTTGAGAAAAGAGATTGTTGAAAAGTTTAAAGGTGGGATGCGTATCTATAGGACTTGGCTGTTTTATACCGTATATGATGGTGTCTACGATTCTGAAAAGCCAAGACGCCATTAAATAGCTAACGTTGCGAATGGGGTGAAACCGACCACTAAACAAAGATCGGAGACGTCAGAGCATGCTGAAAAACATTTATCTACAACGGTATAATGTGCAGTGCTTAGCTTATGTATAGCACAGGTTTCAACCACTGCATTTGTATTTTAGTATCAATCAGTGTTATAATAAGCAAACGTCATATCGTAAGGTTGGACGGCGTGTAAAAGTGATACAAGATGTCATATGGTAAAGTTGGACATCTGCCAACAACATAACTTTGAATTATTAGCCATTTTGTATCAGCATAATATATCTTTTCGTGCGAAAATATTAAGCTTTAAGTCGAATAAACGTCCTTTGCTTTAACTTTTAATTTAATTCTTTAATCTGAAGAAATCTGAGAAATTGAGAAACGTTGTTGTGAGTGGTTTCAAAAGCTTAAGAACGGTTAATCTGACGGTGAAGACAGAAAACGTAGCGGAAAGCCGGAAATATACGAAGATGAGGAATTCGAAGCATTATTGGATGAAGATTCGTGCCAAATGCAAGCAAAACTTGCGCTTAGATTAAGAGTGACTCAACAAGCAATTTCACATTGTTTAAAATCATTGGAAACTTTTAAAAATCAAGGAAACTTTTCATATGAACTTGCAAGATTTTAAGTTTTACCAACGTTTATTTTATTTTAAAACTTTGCTATCCTCTCTTATTTTCCGTTTACGGGCAGAAGAAGCGCAAGTAGATTTGTTTATGCAAATGAGGTTGCAAACTGTATAAGTATTTAAGACATGGCTTTTAGCCAAGAGAGAAAGAGCGACTTCTTGCTGCTTTACCAGAAGCTCGCTGCTTTACCTTTTACTTACTTTTAAGACCAGAATTTAGTTCTCGTTGATATTTGACGGCGTATTGTAGTTTTTTTGCATTTCGCTCACTACACACGTAGTGTTAAAAGGCCAATCTTCGCGTTACTGCTCTCTGTAAAGCATCTACGTTTACTTCATACTTAGTTGAGTTATTTTAATTCTTATTTTCCACGTTTTAGACCATAAGTGCTGGTCTCTGTATCCCGAAGTGCGGGAACGGTTGTACGCTGTCAGAAATAAAAGGTAAATATAACCCTTCTTACCTGAGTTGTATCTTCTACACACACACGTACATAGTTTTGAGTAAGCTCCCTGTTTCTACTCAGGATTCCAGTTATGTTTCCAAAGCCAACTAGAAGGGATAGTAGTCCTGACAAAATAAATCCGAGAAACGTTGAACGATGATCGTCACATGCCAGGCATAAACAAAAGGGTTTTTTGCATCGTATAATCATTGGCTGTGAAAGCTGCATCGACTACCAGAATCCAAAGAAGAAGAAATAATGGAGACCACCTGGACATGCTTCAACATCGATAACCATGCTGAATATTTATGGAAAAAGTAATGTCGTGTATATGGTGGGATCAGCTTGGTGTCGTGTATTACGAGTTGCTCGGATCGAGCGAAACCATTACTGAGCTCAACTGATGCTACTGAGTCGAGCACTCAAAGAAAAACACGTCCACTATTACTCCAGATACGACAAAATTATTCTTCTGTATGATAATGCTCGTCAAGATGTTACAGCGCCGGTCAAAACTACTTGGAAACACTTCAATGGGAAGTTTTACCCCATCCGCCTTATTCACCAGACATTGCTCTTTCTGATTATTACTTGTTTCGATCCACGACGCATGGCCCGTCTGAGCAGCGCTTCTCACATCATATGAAGATACCAAAAAGTGAGTCGATTCGTGGATAGCCTCAACAGACGAAGCGTTCTTCCAGCAAGGTATCCTCCGTATGCTGCCAGAAAGATGAGAAAAGTAGTGGCTAACTATGGACAAGCTTTGAATAAAACGTAAGGTGACCGTTCTTTTACCATAAATGCCCAGTTTATAATAAAAAATGGCGGAGATTATTTGTACTCCCAGTAACAACAATAAGATGTTTTATGTGACTTTGTTTTATTATTTTTCTTTTATTTCTTATTAGAAAAGTTCGTTTGATACACAGGTACGTAAAAGGATCTATAACGGACTAATAGCATATACCGAAGTACCACTGCAAAAAAATGAAAGCTTGTTTCTTCAGAATTTGGAATAAATGCATTTAGCATTTTAAAATGTCGTATTTGTTAGTTATAAACTGCGACCCTACTCATAACATTGCAGGTCTTTTAATTTTAGCCTTTTTGTAAGTGCAAAATATCTGCCGGCATCCAGTTATCGGCTGAGACCATTTCTCTTTACGCTATTTTTGCGCGGGCATTGCAAAACAAAAGAGTCCAGGACATTTCTTGCAAGGGAACAATAAAGTGGAAACACCGAACGTATGAATGCGATTTATAACAGACCAGCCAATAAGAGACCTGGATTTATGACCTTCGACCGCCACTAACCCCAGCTCCCGGTCGGAAACAAAATTCATCGAAAGTACACTTATATTTAAAAAATACCTCACCTCGTGCAACAGCCAGGCATATGAGCTGAAAATGATAAACAAATTTCAGTCGTATGGCTCCTAAGAGAAGTTTAAAACTGCTACAGAAACTCCTTCGAAAGAACAACGAAACAAATAATTCGTGATGTCGTTCGAAGGAGGTAATAAAATTTTTTATTGTCTCTGCTTTTTATAGGGTCGAGTTAGAATTGAAATTGGAGTTCCTTGTCGAGTGGGTGATGCTAGGATTTGGGGCCTGGATTTTGTTTCTTATGAATTATGAACTCATATCTCTTTGTGAACTGTTTTTTTTTCAAGTTGGGGGGGACGCAGAAAGGATTTTTTCCTTCTTTTAGAGTTCGCTAGAGAGTTTAAAGAAGAAATTTCTAAAATTATGGCTGCTGAGATTTTTGGTGAAAAAACAGGAATGTGTTTCGTATCGTACAATCTAAGTGCACACTAAGTCTGCTTCTGATATCATTCATTAATTCTTATAGCTCCAGTATTTAAAAGATATGTTTGATGTTCGGAAAATCTACAAGTTCTAGGAAATTAGGGTTCTGTATAAGAATTAAGCTACAAAATCCAAATTAGAGATCAATTCGAAAATCTTTGTGTAATGTTGTGCTCGAGGAAAACGCCTAATGCTAATGAGGATGCTTCTCTGCCTTTAGAATTACAAATGTAGTGTTTACGGAAAGAAACCTGGATAAGTATAAATACGTAAGTATTCTTAACAAAAACATGAAACCGTCTGTAAGAAACGTGGAACGCAAACTACACTCAAGTTCTATCAGAATAACAATCCTAAACATAAAACCCTTTCTCTTGTGGTTATTTTACAACTCTCGCGAAATTATCGAAACTTCTCTATATTCTTGGGAATCAAAATTCTATGGGATGCGTATGGAGAAGTTTGGGCAAAAGAATAAGGAAACATGATACTTCTTCGAATGCTCTACTAAAAGCAGGTTTTACATAGGAATGTAACAAATGGAACATTCTTACACAAAAGCATTGTTTGAACCCGTGCCAAACGCATAAAAAGCGTAATCTTAACGGACATGCAACGAAATATTGAATGTTTAATTTTCATGTTTTTATCAAACATAGACTGTTTATTCAAAGCGTTCAAATACTTACATGAGTGCATTTTTAGAATGTCTTGAACATTTTTTTTCTTTTAAAAAGGTTTTTAATAGCATCTTCGAAAATAAGCATATTTAAAATAGATAATCAGTAATATGTGAAAGAAAAGTGATATATGTGAAATGTGTGTAAATATATGTGAAAGAAAAGTGATGTCATTTTTCCGTTGTTTAATAGTTGATATTTGGAAATAAAACTATTAAACACAAGTGCCCGAAAAGCAACGTGGGCCACTGTGCAGGATTAAAAACTTATTAATGGAGTGAAATGATCTGAAAACAGCTGACGGGACAGAACTTTTATTAACAAAAAAATTGATTTTATTAAAAAAATGTAATATATTTTAAGCACGTTTTAAATTCAGCTTACTAAATATTTCTCAAAAGATACAAACAATTTCAATAATGTCGCGACGAAAAATTCATTTATATTTGTTTTCTAACGTGAAATTGAAATATATATAAGTTTTGTAATTGTTGGTTACACATTATAATTCAAATATTCAAATATTTGAATTTTCATACGGATATTAATTTCAAATAATTTTATCAAGTTTAATTATTCATTAAGTAACGTACTTTAATTGAAACCAAAAAATACCCAAATTGTCAAAACTTTCTAAGCTTTCAAAGAACATTTTCTAAGTGGGACAAAACTTGAGTGAAAATTCTGACAACCTATTCTATTTCTGTTATTTTTTGAGCTTTTATTCTATGTATAAGTAAATGTAAGTATACTTGTATGTAAGTAAATATGAACTTTACTTCCTTTCTCAATGGCTGGACAGCCCAGGGTGGGCCCTGGCCTTCTCAAGAAGCTTTTTCAAAGTCAATCTTCTCCCTATTAGCCTTTTCCAGGTTTTGGATTTTAAGATCAGGTCATTTTCTAGGCAGTCCTGATGATCTTAAATTTGGTCTGCCTTTTTCCGTGTGTCCGTTGGTCTGTCGCTGAAGATGTTTTTTGTTGCACGCTCTTCATCCATTCTGACAGCACGGCCTGCCTCATTTATTCTTTGCCATTTAATTAAATTAAGGGTGTAAGGTTCATTATATCAGTGATATAGCTCCAAATTTGATTTTTTAAGCCACACACCATCTTTTTGTATTCCTCCAAAAATACTTCTCTTACAACCTTCCTTTCAAAAATGTCCAACATATCTTCATTCGTGAGCGTCATAGTCCAAGTTTGCAAAATTGGTCTTATAAGGCTCTATATAAAATAGAGTCATTAGGTTATTTGGATGATGGAGACGTGAAAAATGAGCAATGCTCTCGCCGGGACTTGAACCTCGGAACTCCAGAATACGCGCCGAATGTGTTGACCATACACCACGAAGGCATGCTAAGAAGGCGGTATAAATACCTTAAATACTCCGCCTTTTAAAAGGCGACTGATGATAAGGAGACACAATAGCCAAATCCTGGTAGTGGAGAATCATCATTCACCATCTTTTTTTAGTTCGGGCGCCACTGTGGGGATATGAAGATTTTTGTTTGCTGAGAGACGTGAAAAATGAGCAATGTCCTCGCCGGGACTAAGACTATGGACCTCTCAAATACACGCCGATTGTGCTGACCATTATACTACGAAGGCATGCTAAAAAGACGGGAGAAATACCTTATAACCTTTAACCTTTGTTTAGCTATATAACCTTTGTTTATATATAACCTTTGTTTTTCTTTGAATTACACTTGGTTTCTCTTAGTTTGCGTAACAAATAATTTCAAGTTGGTATCTTTTCTGATCATCTCATTTTCCCCTCGCATTTCCTCGCCAGGATGCAAATTTAAAGTTAAGTGAAGTGAATATAAAATCAGACGAATCCAGTAGTTTATTCAGAGCGTGATTTCGCTAGCCAGCGCACATGATTATTCTGTCCTTGCTGTTAAGCTGAACTGCTGATACGCCTTTTCGGCCACTTAATAAGTATATCGCCGAGTAGGTTGTTACGTCAGCCTAAAACTAAATTAGTAGTCCAGCACCAGTCGTCGGTGTTATTGTAAGCACGAAGCAAGTGCATTTGTGTTAAGAGTTTGACGATTAATAAAGGGTTTATTTTATCCTTCTTTTGTGCTGGTATTATTCACGCCTGTTCGAGAAGTCATCGGATTTCTTAGTAAGATCCATTTACTGTATTTTCCGACGAATAACGCGCGCCGTATAACCATTATAATTTCAAGCTACATTTTGTAATTTTTAGGTATATTCTCCGTATCACGCGCACCTAAATCTTCACTAAGAAACCTAAAAAATATATGTGCAGTGCTCTTATATTTTGAAGTCACTTATCCGAACATTTATCGCTTGTCATCGGTTATCGCACCCTTGTCGCTTGGGGAACAATATGCGTGTGTTTTAAATGCTTGAAGGAGTAAATATTCTGGGAAAGAGGGTGGATTGTATTCAATGCAAATGTCCAAAAGAATGGTATTGTAGAGTACTTCCAAAATGAATGAATTCGTGGAATTAAGAATTAGATGCTTTCTTTGAAAGTCATTTGAAGCCGAAATTTTGAAGTGAAAATCGAAGGCTCTAGTAAATCGCCTTTGATTTAGTCGAAATGCAGTTGATCTAGTGCCCCTCTTAGTAGTAAATATGGCTCCCGCGAAAAGAAACAAACACAGTGTTGGTTTTAATGCAAAACCATTCATTTTGCGAAAGAAAATGGAAATCATGCTGCAGCAAGGCTGTTTGGCGTCGGTAAAAGGTGGAACGGATAATGATTATTTATTTATGGATAAAAATAAAAATGATGATGAATATGAAACAAAATTCGATGATATACGCCTGAAGATAAAATGAATGGAAGACAAACATGAACGAACTCTTCAATGTAGCCGAAAATGAAAATGGTTAATTTCATAAGGTTTGTTTTGGCACCACTGCGCAGGCTTCCGACCTAAGGGCATAAACCTAACGGAATAATGGCCACACACTAGAAAGGATCTACTACCAGCTATCGCCATTGCCAAGTTGAGCCCCACAGATCAGTGACATTTATTGTTCATAGTTCAAAACAATTTCCCAAAGTCACAAATTGTAAGTGCATAAACTGTAAGGTTTTAGTTTAAACTAACAAAGTTTTATTTTAATTTTTTCTTTCCTATGTATTCTTATTTCAACTTCCCGTTAGAATGAGCGCGCGTTTCAGCTTTATGCTAATTTGAAGTGGAGCCAAGTTTATATTTAAAGAATAGCGAGGAACTACTCAGGGTGAGAGAGCTTTAAGTCTCAGATCACGGCTGCTCTGTACGACGTTTATTATTTAAATTCTAAGCCTTAGCGCTGTTACTCTATTACTTATTGAAGTAAATCTAAGTGCGTTAGTATGAGTTAAATCTTGCTACGCACCATTTAGCATAGAGGCCAACCTCGCGTTCATAGCAACGACGATTTAATTTCTATTTAACTTTAGTTTAAATTATTTGATTGTTCAGTTTAGACCCAAGTGCGGTCATTATTTTCTGTATCCCTCCGGAGTGGGGAAGTGGCTGTACATAATTGTGGTTTAATAAAAGAGGATTTTAAATCCTTCTTACGTGCTGTTCTTTTACCACTTAACCACAGTTTTCTACCACAGAGCATAGCTTCATTCAGCTCCCTGTTCAAGATCAGGACTTAGATTAATTCACGAATATGTTCGCCAAGAGTATGCACCGAACACACAGTCCTAACAAAACATCTCTGCGAAATATGACTACGTACATGACTGTAAAAAAGAAACTTTCAATCAAACAATATTACTCTTGCTATTAATTATGCGTCAGATATTACAGTGAGAGTGGATATACTAATTGGTTGATCATTGAAGAGCTGAAATATAGTCTATCATCTGCATATGTTAGCAAATATTAATAGTTAGCAAATATTCTATATAATATTGTTCATCATTGTCTTATACTTAGTATTCAATGGCAAAAAAGTCAATCACTTGTATATGATGTTTGTTTATTGTAAGAAATCAAACTGCTAATTATTTATCAGCAAATATATTATTTAAATTGTCCATCATCTTCCTGTATTTAATACTCGATGGCAAATAATCAATCGCTTGTTTATGAAATCATACTGTTAATTAATTATTAACAAATATAGTATTTATCATTATCCATTATTATTCTGTACTTAGTAGTCGATGGCAAAAAGATCTATCACTTGCATAGGATGTTCATTAATGTAATAGTCGTAAGGTTTTTAATTAATACATATCTCGAGGCACAGAATTCAACTAAATGTTATTAGTTATAAACTGCATGGTAAAATAGATTTCCAAATAGAGTACAAATTTTCTGTACGTCATTTTTTTAATAAGGAGCATTTTGGTGCTTATAAAAATCTAGTTTTTCTTTATTTTTAATACAAAGAGGCTTTGTTCCTGAAAGACTATTATTTTCGTTTTGCGCTTTTGCGTCGAATCACTCTGAATATCCGTTTCATTTTTCAAATTGCTGCCACCAAGTATTATCGTCCTGTATTATATTTGAATAAATTAAATAATGAAGAATCTGCATAAATGTATGTATGTTTCTCGCATTGTGATAACGCAACGGCCATCCAAATTTGAATGACTTAATCCTACTACGAATATGGTCATCCGTAAGTCCAAATTTTAAATTTGAAATTTGGTTTATTATCAACTTAATATTTTGTAAACGAATTTTTTCTTTAACGAATTTTTGATCGCAAACTTATGGATTTCAAAGGAAGCAGTGAGAACACTGTATGAAAAGCAAACATTTTTATCTTCAGCGCGCGAGACTGTGTATCGAAAATTCTAAAAATATGCTGATTTTAAAATTATTCTGCGATATTCTGTTGAACTGAATTTTGGGGTTTAAGTGCGAAGAACATGATATGTAATAAAAAGAGGTAACACAGAAAATGTTAGAAAAACGCCCCTTTAGAATTCAACGTAATTTAAAAGCGGACACCTTTTAAAGCGGTCATTCCTAATTTAAAAGCGGACACCTTTCAGATTTTTTTTAGTTTTTATTTTATTAAGCTGTTATTTTTATATCCGGCGTACAACACGCACCCGTAAATTTCGTTCCTATTTTTTGCATTAAAAGTGCGCGTTATACTCCGGATTATACGGTAGTAGTCACGGATAGCAATGCTCATAGATTACAGTGAAAAAATGCTGTTTGCATATAACTGTATTCCCAAACAAAGCGTTTATTGTTAGTGAAAAAATTCATAGATGAACTTATTTATTTCTTGACAAGTACGAATAATTGTTAATAAAATTCGTACCTTCAAATTTTTGAGTATGATTCACATCAGATTGTAAATTTGTAAGGTTTTAGTATAAACTAACAAAATTTTATTTTAATTTGCCTTCTTCTATCTGTTCTTATTTCAACTTCCCGTTAGAATAAGCGCGCGTTTCAGCTTTATGCTAATTTAAAGTGGAGCCAAGTTCTATTTAAGCGAGAGGTAGGAACCTCTCAGTGTGAGAAAGCTTTTAGTCTCAGACCACTGTTACTCTGTTCAACGTTCGCCTGACCAGCTAGCATTTAAATTCTAAGCCGCAGCGCTGTTACGCTATTATTTATTGAAGTAATTCTAAGTGCGTTAGTATTAGTTAAATCTTGCTACGGACCATTTAGTTTCGAGGCCAACCTCGCGTTAATAGCTCTGTGAACAACGACTATTTAATTTCTAATTAGCTTTAGTTTAAACTATCTGATTGTTCAGTTTAGACCCATACGCGGTCGTTATTTTCTGTATCCCTCCCGAGTTGGGAAGTGGCTGTATATAATTGTGGTTTAATAAAAGAGGATTTTAAATCCCTCTAAAGTGCAGTTCTTCTACCTCTTAACCACAGTTTTCTACCATAGAACATAGCTGTATTCAGCTCCCTGTTCAAGATCAGGATCGTGTAAAGTGTTTCACGAAGATGTTTGCCAAGAATATGCACCGAACAATGTCCTGACAAACTCGCATGTAAGCATAGCAGACTGTACCAGATAGGTTTGAGTGGGACACCAGAATTTCACTACTTGTTGCATAGACCTCCCAAAGCTACCCCAATTTTATCGGAGCACATCCCTGGGGAATGGGCCAAAGGAACTCCTATCCTTCTTTTCCTACTACTTCTTCTCTGGACAGCACTTTCGGCTGCCAGTATTCTACCCCCATGTCAAGCAGACATTATACAGTTACAAACATCCATGCCTTTTTCGGGTAAATATTGCTAGCTATATCGATCGAGTGGTAGCACAGTCTGGCAAGAACTGGTACAAGTGGCAGAATTTTACCATTGGTCGTGCAGGTATATTCATGGACCACTGAGCAGTTCTGCCCGAATTTTGACGGGGAACACGGCGGAAACACTACTAACATGGCCATCGAGCCACCGAATCTAGGATTAGATGTGTCTGTCGGTGTACTTATCATCTTTGCACATGCCAGTTCCACCTGCTAGTTCCAACGATATTTGCAGCCAGCAGGCAAGATGGCATTTTAAGCAATTCTGCAAAAGGTTACAGAGCCACATATACATAGTTTTACTTAGATATTTTAACACGTAATGCTGTAGATTTTCATTGCTAGGGTGTTAGCAACAGCTGTTTGTTAGGACCTACATATCATTGTAGGTGCATCCTTTGTTGGCTATTACTAACAATTTGCATTGCTAAACTTTTGCAAAGGAATAATAGAGTACGTTATACATGATGCTTTGAAAAATAAAATTCCTGTATCCGATAGATTACTATTATATCAGATAAATCGTTTTTATTAGCAGTTTAAGTAAAACTTTCAATAGAAAAACTGTAATAAATACAGCACAAGTTAAGATTAGTTACCTATGCTACATTCCTGTAAAGATGGGTGTTGGTTTCCCAGTCATATGGTACACATTATTTATATTGGGTTGGCAAGAAAGTAATTTCTTTTTTTTAGTGTGGAATAAAACTCATGTTTTTTCTGTACAAAAAATGAACTATAATCAGTCAGATATCTTCCATTCCGTTTGATGATCTTTTCCCATATTTCTGTTAAACTCGTGATTCCGCCCTCGTAGAACTTTTGGCCTTCATTAGTAAAAAATTCAAAAAAATGTGATTTGAGGTCATCGTTATTACTGAAAGTTTTACTATTTAAGAAATTTTGTAAACGTCAAAATAAATGATAATCCGCTCAGGGCTATATGGGGGATGCGAGACCATTTCCCGTCCAAGCTCCAATAAGTCCGTCAAAGCTTCGTACGTGTTGCTGAAGATGTGTGAGGTAGTGTTACTGAAGATGTGTTGTCGTAGTGGGAACGCGATTCCTTTGCGATCTGCCAATTCTGGCCTTTTCTCTTTGAGTGCTTCCTCCAGTGTCATAAGATGTTGGAAGTAACTATATGAGTTGATCATTTGATTGCTTGGAGCAGCTCAAAATACACAGCACCTTTGGAATCCCAGTAAATTGACAGAAGATGCTTTTCTGATGGAATTTAATTTTCGATAGGATTTGTGCTGATTCGTCATGCATGGACCGTGATATTTGCCAATTAATATTATTGCAGACGATCCATTTTTCCTCACCAGTGATAATACTTTTAAAAAAAGGGTCGACTATATTACGTCTGAAATGCTTACCGGGATTATGACTCATCATGTTACGTGAATTCCTTTCAATTCATGAGGAAGCTAATCGAGCTTTTTAACGAGTCCAAGACATGTTATGTGACTTTCATTTGCTGCGTATGATACACTTAACCATTTTGCAGTCTCTCGCCAGTTATATGATGATTCGATACAATTATGACTTTAATTTTTTCATCATCAACTTTAGAAGTTGGCCAGAACGTTTGCCATCTTCAAGTGAAATGTCTCCAGATGAAATCTTTTAAACCAGTTCTGACGCATGCGTTCTGTTAAGCAATCAACACCATAAAGCTTACGTATCTCGTTGTGACAAACTGTAACAGCAAATGAATCATTAGGAAAACAACCAGCTGGATATTATTAGAGACTTCCTGTTTTGGACTAACTTTAAGAAACTCATTTTTAGAGCCAGGGTGTAAGCGATTCGGCCAGGAAGAATGTCCTGAAGGCTAATGGGTCTTTATCCCCTAATGCTTTTATGATGCCGACTTGTTCACGGCTGTTCGCTGCTCTTTTGTGAGAAGAGACGAAGCAGTGGAGCTGAATGGACATGATTGGGTCTAAAACGAACAATTAAAGTAATTTAAACTAAAGCTAATTAGAAAGTAAATCGTCGTTGCTCACAGAGCTATGAACGCGAGGTTGGCCTCTAAACTAAATGGTGGGCAGCAAGATTTAACTAATACTGGCGCACTTGGAATTACTTCAATAAGCAATCACGTAACAGCGCTACGGCTTAGAATTTAAATGCTAGCTAGTCAGGCAAACGTCGAATAAAGTAACAGTGGTCTGAGGGTCTGAGACTAAGGGCTCTTTCACACTGAAAAGTTTCTACCTTTCGTTTAAGTAGAACTTGGCTCCACTTCAAATTAGCATAAAGCTGAAACGCGCGCTTATTCTAACGGGAAGTTGAAATGAGAACAGATAGAAAGAGTTAAATTAAAATAAAACTTTGTTAGTTTAACTAAAACCTTACACAATAACTGTAAATATATTTGCAGAAACACAAAATAATTTCGAGAGATAAAGGAAATATGGTTGTCAGTGAAATTTTGCATTACTTCAATATTTGGCACTCTACCTACTAAAAATATGTTTTCGAAAATGATTTTTATTTTCCAAAATAAAGAAATATAGATAAAAATAATTAAAAAGGAATTTTTATGCAATAAGCTTTTGTATGAAATGGATATGATGATGAATGCGCTAAAAGGAGAAGAATAATGTTACCAATTTTGTACGTATGTAACTAATTTTAGTGATGTTATGTTTGAAACTGTAGTATTTTTCGTATAATATAACGTGGAAAGTCTGAAGAGGGCGAAGCTTTACCGGAAAAAATAGGATTGCAGGGACAAATCTGTTAACATTGAGTCAATGGCTATCTTGCTAAAATCTTGCTAAATTGACAAGGTAGCCATTGACCAAGCTGACGATGGTTTCGACGACTAATTTCTGTCGCGAAATTTCTGAGAAACCACCAAAAAGTCGTCAAACTTGGCGACCATTTGGCTACATTTTCTTTCGGTTTCTGTATAAGTGTAATTGTACAGTAATTGAATAAATGTAATTAATCCCTGTATTTAACTTATTTGGCCTCATATGCCTTTCAGTAATTTAGATAAGTGGAAGGTATTAGAGATTTCTCGGTCGCCGAGGGGAAATACAGGAGAGGTTATAATTTTTTGAGTTTCTCAGTATATGTTGCTGTGACTAACACGGTGGAGGAAAACCGGTGACATTCAAACAGCTTGCAGTCTTTCGGAATGTCTTTCGGAACAGATGTCTTGAATGCTTCTCAAGGCAATTTTGTACCTTCTTTCTGTACAGGCGTTGGCAAGTTCAGTTAACGATGCTGGTTGTCTATAGCGATCACTTAAATTTCTCTCCAAACGTAGCTAACAAAGGCTCAAGAATATCTGATGATTGTGGTGGCGATGGTAGATGTGAAATGCTCAGAAAACCAGTCCTGAACGATGTGAGCTGAGTAAACAGGAGCTTTGTCATCTTGTAATACGGCATCACCATTGGGAAACAAAATTTATATCATGGGATGGACGTGATCAGCAAAAATGGTCATATAATCCTTGGGAGTAACGGGATGTGTCAAATGGAATACCACGATATGGTTGCCGAAATCATGACCGAATGTTTCACTCTCGGCAGCAAACGGTATTCATCATATGCTTGGGAAGGCGTTCGCCAGACGTAAACTTGCCCAGAATTCGGAAATAGTGTGAAGAAAGACTTATCCGACCAAATAACAGTCTTCCATTGCTCTACAATCCAGGTTTTACGAATATGGCACCACTTTCTCCTCTTACAGGCATTTTGATGACTGATGGGTGGCTTTCGAATTGCAGCTCTCCCAAACATGCCCTGCTTGTGGTTGCTTCCTTTCCTTGTGGTTCCTACTGTTTTGGAACTGACAGGGTTTTCGAGTGCGACATGCAGTTCAGCAGTCACTTTTGCGGCTGTAGTCCTCTTATCTTTCATCACAGTCCTCTTCAGTGATCGCCTGTCGTGATCACTCAACGCACATTTCCGTCAGCATTGTGAGTTAGCGGATGGTGTGTTTCCTGTATAAATTAAAAATCTTGGATACTGTGCCTCTTGAAACACCAAACACTTCAGCTACCTTAGATACGAAAGCACCCACTATACGAGCCCCAATATTTTGCCCACGTTCGAATTCATTTAGCTCCGACATGATGCTCTAACAACTGCGCAGCACACCGTCTCGATAATAAATGACACTTGCAACGTATTCAGGATGTTGTGCAGGTGGCGTTAGTGAGCGAACACATCAGCGCCACCAACAGCACTTGCAATAAAAATTTCGGTTCAAACCTCCATTTTACGAGGTGTTTCTATATTGTTGTCGAACCCCTGTATTTCCGTGTGAGCTTCGCTCTTTAGATGCGCTTTCCAATTCACTGTGTTTAATGCTCTCAGTAGTCTGAAGTGTAATTGCTGATCGTGCTGTATTATACTGAGAAGAGATATACGAGTATTTTTGTGGAAAGCTGTAGAACTGCAAAGTGTTACTTTCGGTAAAAATAAATTTTAACAAACTATCATCGGTTCTCTGTGCTTTCAATCTATTACGAATCCGTGCGCACGTAACAGTAGTTTATCATTTCGTCATTTAAAACACTTCTGAAATTGGAAAAATATGTCTATCACTAAGGATTGCGAAAGTAAAGGCCGGGTGAGGGCTTTTAAACCGTGCAAGGGGAATGAGTATATAACAATATATATATATAATAAAAAGGGAGGTATACAACAACTAGATGTTGTAGCAGTCTCATATACAAAATTTCAACATTCTACGGCTAATTATTTTTGATTTATGCGAGATACGTATGTATGAACGTACAGACATCACTAAAGATTCATTAGGAATTCATTTTGCAATCCGTTTTGGAATAATGGGTTCTTTATTCTGCTCGTACGTACAGATGCTACGAAAAAAACTTTCAAAATGGATTCGAAATGCAATGATTTAAATGGATATTTCCGCTGAAATCTGAGAACCGAAATTTTTTGCGATTACAATTCTTTCGGCGCTCAGACGGGAATGTGGTTAGTGTTTCTGACTGCAGTATCGAAGGTCCCGAGTTGGAATCCCAAAAAAGGTCATGGACGTAAATATTCGTTTCTTTATAGAAGGCAACAATGGCCCACCTCTTAGATGCCTTCATAATAAAGACTTCACCGCTTCGGCCTCAATAGTTGCCAACGCTTATAAACGGCTAGAGCTTGCCATTGGGTAAAAAAACAACTTCCTTCGTAGAAGGAAGTAAAAAGGAAAGAACTGATGTTTCGTTGAAGCCAATGGATAAAAAGAAAAGTATTTGCCCGAGAAAGACATTAAACGAGGAAAATAAACGAAACTCAATAATATACTAAAGCAAATAAGAAAAAAGCTTACCTCCGAGGATTTATTTCTGTTGAAGAATGATGTTTCAGATTATAACCGATTAGCGGAGACATAACGCTTAGCGACTCAAATCCTCATTTACGGCGTCACATACCTGCCCATTAAACTTAAACTGTTGAGCAAACAATCCCTTCCCCCCTCCTCGTTCCTGCCCCTCTCCCCTTACGCTGCAGATGCACACAATTTGTGACTCCCCAGAGCCAGGACTAAGAGGGCATGAAAACTCGGGATCCAAATAATTAGTTTCTGCCGCAGTGCCTTTTCCCCTTATAAAATATCTCTGTACCCCCAAGCGTTTCAAACCAGGCGGAAGATTTGATATAAGGCTGTGAAGACAGCTTCTCTCGCAACGCCTGTTATGTCCGTTAGAAGAAGATGCCGTCTTGTTAGTCTTAAAAGTTTTGTTCCACTCGCTGCACTTGCTTTGCTGGACTTTTGACTCTGTTGTAGTATTTAGAATGGTTTTATTATTAGAGAAACAATGGAACGAGCCCGGAAGCGATTATGGCTTGTCAAGTTTTTCGCATTAAATAACGTGTTGCGTTGGTTTTATCAGCGTGGACGGACAAAAGATGGTCAGTAGAGGTTTTAGAAGGCGATTTCTTTGTTTGCTGGATTATGGAACTTTAGAATGCCAGCCTGATGGCGCCTTTTTTTATTTCCTTTTGATGAAAGCAGACTCACTCCTTTAATTTTTTTCTAAGAAATGCAATTAGAGAGGAGAGCAGATAAGGAAGAATGGAATTTTTACAAGCTCGATTTTGTTCCTAAATTTCTATTCCAATGAAAAATAAATTAAAAAAACAAAGAAAAGAAGAAAGAGAGTCCGAAAGTATTCAGATTTTAACTTCGTACGACAAGTTTTTTTATTTGTTTATTTTTTATTAGTCCAAAGGGGCAATTTTTCCAGAAGGACTATTAACTTCGTTTTGGCGTTTTGCGTTGATTCACTACGAGCGTTGTTTCACTTTTTCAATTGTTGCCACGAAATATTATCGCTCTGTGTTACATTTAAAGAAATTAAATGATGAAGAATCTGCAAAAATGTATACATGTTTCTCGCATTGTGATAAAACAACGGTACCTAGAGCCATCAAATTTTGAATAACGTAATCCTCCTGCGAATAGGGGCATCTGGAAGCTGAAATTTGGAATATGTTTTATTATCGAAATTAATATTTTTTAAAAGTTTAACGAATTTTTAGTTAAGAAACTCAAGGACGTCAAAGCGAGCAATGGCAACGTTGTACAGGAAAACATTTTTATCTCCAGCGCGCGAGACTATGTCTCAGGAATTCTAAAGATATGCTCATTTTGAAATTATTTTGCAGTATTGCTCTTGAACTGAATTTTATGGTTTAAGTGCGAAGAACATGATATTTAATAAATATAGGTAACACACAAAATGTTTAAAAGAAGTCTCTTTGGACGTAATTTAAAATCTGAAACCTTTCAGATTTTTTATTGTTTTATTTTATTTATTTATTTATTTGCTCTCTCCAAGCATCGCAGATTACCCATCTACTCTTTTGTTTTATCCCGCTAACACAACTATTGTTTTGTCTTTTTAGCTTTGTTATTAAACATTGCTGTTTAGGGATTTATATCTATTTTAAATAACCAATTTAGTTTAATTTTACGCATTTTCCTATAAGCTTTCATTTCCTCTACTTGTCAACGCCATATTTAAATTTGGTAGCGAGCGTGAAGTAATGCAAATTCTACTGTGATGAGATAAGGTTTAAATACAGAGTTATAGAAGGGAAAGTTAGAGAGTGTGGGCGAACACTGTGCTTTTGTAGCCTGAGTTTCTGCTTAGCATTTATTGCTGGTTAACTTGGCGTAACAGCCATTACTTTGCTGCCACTAGATTTTCAACGCTCTTTTAGAAAACAGAATAGTCTGACCCCTGTAGCGCAATTCTACTACTTGTTAATATCTTCAAGTTTTTAGTTTAGTTCTTGATATTTGAGTTATCGTCCGAGTGAGGCGTAGTTTGTTAGCGTCAAGTCGACGCACTGTGAATTTTAAAAGAGTTAATAAAGGGTTCTTGCCCCCCTTCTCCTGTATGGTTTCTATACGTATCTCATCTGGTACACTATAAAAGAGACCAGGGGGGGTCCTACAACTTTCTTCGCACTTTGGCATATAAAATTCAAGAGAAAAATCACAAAATATTTGAAAACAGCATGTCTTTGGAAACCCAGATAGAACGTTAGGGTTAGCCATACATTTTTTTTTAAATATTCTCTGCATTATTTCTTTGAAACTCAAAGGGCCAGTAGCTTAAAAGAGTTATCATACAAAAGTACATTTGATTTTAAGGAATCCAGCTCGTGGAATTTCATAAAAATGTCTAATATTTCTAATTGAGCATCTAAGAATTTAAATGCATATTGATTTAAATCAATCAGATTAAAAAGTGGCAAAAGTATTTTTAAGAACTGCTTTTATTGCTTTTTCATTCGCTCCATCTGCTTTTCAATACTAGAAAGATTAAATTGGAAAGCTAAATATCTTATCGCTTTACTGAATCGTATTACTCGGAGAGTGGAGATAATAAGATTCTGTTTGAGGCAGTGACAATACATTGCTTTCAAATAGTCGAATTTGTGGATTAAAAGTGAATTATAAATACCTTACACTTTGCCGAAACTGACAGTCTGGTGCGCCGAAAATTAAAATGTTTTCTCGAGCAGTGTTGCCACTTCTCGCTTTCAAATCGCTGAGCCTATTAAATAAAATTTCATTTTATTGATACAAAATATAAAACGAGACAAAAACAAGTTCGAAATTAAAAATTCGGGCTTCAAGGTGCCCATGTTTAGTTGGAGGACTAAATATACAAAAAATTCGACGACTGTGGGGGCCACCGTTTTTAAGAAGTCCGAGGAACATACATGCATACAGATTCTTCATTGTTTAATTTTCTTTTTTAAATAATGCATGGTGATAGCATTTGGTGGAAGCAATTTGAAAAGTAATTTGGACACAAAAGTTAGTCTCGTGAGTAATAACACCTGCAGTGCTAAAAATAACAAATTTCAGACAGTTACAGATCGTAGATACATTAATTACATATTTCCTTTTATTGTACAAAATTACACCTTTGCACATATGAGCTGCAATTTGAACTAAATTTGGAATACAGAGAATATAATTTTGTAACGCAAATTAATTCTCAGCTGAATTAGATTAATTTTCTAAATGGTGCAGTTTGAGTTACCTAATCAGAAAGAGCCTATTTAATAGTTTCATATTTATTTCATGGTTGTTTTCATTTTTTATCAGTAGATGGCACCAGTAGCTTAACTTTCTTCCTCTTATTGTTATTGTCTGTGCACAGGCTTCTCTTTTCGCATTTGGACTTCTGAAGTTGAAGAAGAAAGTTCTAAATTTGAACCTTCGAAACTAGTTTAACAAATTTATGACTATTACGCTGATTTTTGTTGCCAATCCTTGTTCGGAACATCGACTGTTTAGTATGCAAATCCTGAAGACCCCGAGCGGGAAAAAGATTTTTTTTAATATGGAATAAAAACGATGTGTTCCAAATTGTAAATAGAAAAGTACTGAATGTGTTTAAACATTTCTAGAACGATTTCGATAAACAATTAAAAAGAAGAAAATGTTTCGGGAAAACAATTTTTGGCAAAATCCTATTATGGACACATTTTTGCGCTTTCCGAAGGGAAATATTATTATTCCACAATTAAGAAACGCTGTGAATTGTATGATATTAAAATTCCTAACTTCAAAACATGTAACATTATGAATCGGAGAGGGAAAAACCATCAGTCATTATTTCGACAGGGAAAGAAGCTTCAAACGAATACTTCAAAGAAATTTCTAAAAACTATTTCTATGAAAATTATTTAGGAGGAGATAAATGTAAACACATTGTGAACCCTCTATTATTATTATTATTATTACATTTATTATTATTATTACTATTACTATTATTACTTACGAGTTTCACTCTGTTCGCTTTTACGTGTTATGTGGAAGCGAAGGATTCTTTCGTGGATTACTTTCTAAGAGAAACCGGCTCGTGTAATAAGTTACACATGGGAAAAACCATAAAAACGCCCATGGAGCCAGCCCGTTCGTGGGATTCGAACCTTGCACCAAAATACCAGCATTCCGTTGGTGGGCCTTTGACCCTCTATGCAGCATGACTGTACCTAAATGACTGCAACCAAAAAAAGGTCTATTTATTATCGACAGCGAAAAGAAGAAAAGATACAAACCTGCTTCCATCAATGCAAAGGAAGTTTCAGTAAGGGTTTCACGATTGATGCAGAATTCTCTTACAACGGGAAATTAAAATTAAGAAGAGTGAAAATGTTAAAATCAACTTAATGTACTATCAAAAGAAATTTTTTCGACCGATATTTACAGAAGAAATTACATTCCTTTATGTTAGTGACTTTCAAAGAGTTAAACTAGCAGCAAGACAAAGCAACACTTCATACTTCGAAAAGTACCACTGGATTCCTTGAAAATGCGAAGACTGACGCATGTATTGCTTATATACGTTTTCAACGTATTCCTGCGAAGTCCCCTGAGGTTTCACCTTATGGACTACTGTGCCTTTGGTCCCTCGGAAAGAGCTCCTTCTAAGCTCACAGCTACCAGAATTGATAGACTCTGGAAAGTAGACGAAGAAGAATGGAAATTTTAGAAAAAACTTCTCCCATCCTAGAAATCATGATGAAAACTTATAATCCAGAAAAACGGCTGTTAAATCAAACATTTAAAAAAGTACTGTTTGCTTTTATACTTTAATTAAACAGCTTACTTTATTAATTTATACTTTAATTAAATGAAATCGTACTAAAATGTGTAAACATCCCCTGTACGTTTAAACGGCATTGCCAATACGTGTATGTGAAGTTGATGAATACAGGTACACCTTAATGATATAAAGTGCTCATATTTCACATGACAGATCTATCCATTTCATAACATTGCAATGCTTTAATGATACCTGAGGAATACAGATTTAGACTTCTATATATATAGAATATTGCAAATGAGAGGAAACAAATATTCAAAGGAACTGTAGATACTCGGGAGTGCGGTCTAAGTGTCTCCCACACCTTCTTCCTTACCACAAAGCACCGGAGACGACTTTTGCATGACGGCGTATTTTAAGTGCCTCTTGCTTCCCAGACAATATAGTTCTCAAACGTTTTTGCCCCGTGCAGCCCTTTCATCATTGTTAGACGATCGTTGTAATAGACATACACAAAAATTTTAATTAATTTTTAATGTGTTTTACAGTTCAGAAAGGAAAAACATAAAAAACTTTGTAAATACCGAAACTTGAATAAAATTAGTTTTCTATACTCATAAAGTAAGGTAAATTAAAAACTGATGACATTTCACTGTAATTACGAACTTTTCCTCAAGGGGAGTGCAAGGGTTATGAACCACAAGGGATACCCACTAGCTGAGAGCCTCTACACTATGCATTTGCAACATGCTGTGTTGACATTAGGTTTTTATAAAGCAGGAGATGTGAAAAATGTGCAATGCCCTCACAAGGACTCGAACCTGGACCTCTCGAATATAAGCCGAAGCACCGCTGCACCACGAAGGCACCCTGGAAGGAGAAAGAAAATACCTTATATACTCCAGCTTTTAAAAGGGGACTGGGGATTAGGAGAACCAGTCGCCAAATCTCGGTGGTAATGAATTATCGTCCACCACCTTTTGTTTAGTTCTTGCGCCAATTGTACAGTCATTAGGTTACTTCGAAACAGGAGGCATGAAAAATGAACAATGCTCTCGGTGGGACTCGAACCCTGAACATCTCGAATATGCGTCGAGTGTGTTTCCAATTACATACCGAAGGTATGCTGAAAGAAGGGAGAATATACCTTATAATCCCTTCTCCTGGATTCTGATCCAGGCCCATCGGTACGGAAGTCAGTGTCACTGACCATTATACCAGCTAGGTGATTATAAATTCAAGACATATATTTTAATTAAAATGTGTGCCTATATCCTAAGACCTAAGCTCGATGTTTATTCATTTTGCGAAATAACTGACTGCGATTAAACGAATATGTTTGCGAAATAATCACTAGGACTAGCACTAGGAATTTTTTCGTACGTCGCCAGAGGCTTTCCTAAATTCTAAAACCTTTTACCAGCCCTAAGGGCTGCCATCTGGGGTGCCAATATCAGCTTTGTGTTTGTCAGGCCATAGTGGTTGTTAGGCGCTGGCACTGACAACTACTATAGCGACTGACGAGTGGTAACTTACCAGAGTTGGTACAGCCACCGCCAGACTGGCCCTGAAAATGACATGTGGTATTAAAATTCGTGCTGCAAATGTTTGCCTTAAAAAAGTCGCTGTCTAAAGTTAGAATTAACTGGGAGTCAGCAGTAACTATGTAAAGTCTAATGATTTTACATTTTGAAGCAGAAGATGTAAAAAATGTGCAGTGACCTCAATGTGAATAAACGTTTGCTATCTCATTAAGATTCTGGCATGAAAAGGACTCTTTGCAATTCTGGCATGATTATTTTGAAGCAGAAGATGTGAAAAATGCGCATTGACCTCAGTGTGAATAAAGGTTTGTTATCTCATTTAGATTCTGGCATGAAAAGTATGTGTGAAAAGAGAGTGAATTTCAACTTACAGTTAACTATTAGTTAAAAATAAACAAATAAATCCTTCCAACTTAATGCAAATTTTGTTAATTTTTATCAGCACCAGAAATGCTTTTATTCTTATATTCTTAAACTTCATGTTTTCGTCCTTATTACATTTTTCACCGTATCACTTTCCAAACGAAGACACCAAACGCTATCATCATGTATTTTTTAAATAAATAATAGAGCAGTACAATTACATCAAACTTGGTATAAATACCCCTAGCGAGTTAACTACGTTATTATTCTGCTGCATTTCCCACTCAGTTTTGTCTTCCATGTACGAAATAAAGAAAGTATTGTAATCGCGAAACATTTCGGGTATCATATTTCAACAAAATATCCATTTTGACCGCTATCGAATGCAATTTAGCGATTTTTTGCCTGACATCTGTATGTACCTGCGAAATAAAGGATTCTTTTTTTCAAAACAGACTGAAAACCGAATTTAAAATAGATTCAGAAAAGATTTTTTTCGCGACATCTGTACGTACGCAGTAAGCATATTGCATAACTCAAAAACGAGTAGTCTCCGAGCCTTGAAATGTTGTATATGGGACTGCTATAACTTTTCGCTCAGTTTTTTTATTCTTATGTGTTGATAAATTAGGCATTTTTTGTTTTAAAATTGATTGAATTACTGTTCTTATGTTCCGCTTAAGGTTTTTATGACTTTATTTAATCTGCATTTTTATGACTTGAGTTAATCTGAAAGTTGCAGAATTATCAACAATTTAAATGTTCTTTAAATGCTACTAAAGAAGCCGCCATTTGTTTACATTTGAAACTTTTAGTAGAATAGTCACTTCCTGCATCAACTTCAGTGTCTTTTTGACGAGTGGGAACAAAAGCAAATTTTCAGTTTTGTGCACCGAAAATTGTGCCTTCTTACCCGCTGGCCTAGTTCCCTGTTTCTTCGTAGAAACGCTAAATTTAATTGTAAACACTTTTTAACTGTTTCTGATGTCTTATGTTTTTCCGTATTTTACAATTTTTAATGAAAATATTTTCAGTTTCATTGTATTTTTGCATTGCCGCGAAGAGAAAACTGAATTAATTGGAAGAGAAATATATCTCTAATGAAATAAGTTTAAATGAAATGCAGCAAAAAATGTGTATAATTTAATAGACTGTACAAGGAAGAAATAATGTAGCGAATATAGCGAAAATTATATGGCAGCACGATGCCAGCTTATATTAATTCCATGTATTATTTTTAAAGAAATAATATAGAGAATATAAAAACATGTGTGGCAGCATTTAACACTTGATTGAAATTTTAAAGGTATACAACGTAAAGGGTTTGAACTTCCACGGGCCAGTTTGTTTCTATTTGAGAAGTGAAACATATTTAACTTTTCTTTTGGATTTAATCTGCCTGTTCTTAATCAATAAACTAAGCGATTTAAAATCAATAAACGCAATTCTTTACCTCTTTTACTATTTATCTGCTGGACCTATGAAATGAAACTAGCTGGATTTCAAGCATTATA
>KK116124.1:41458-59534 GCA_000611955.2 Stegodyphus mimosarum
ATATATATATATATATAAATTATCGTAATTATTTTAGGCAGCTATCTTCGCCATCAGCTAGTTATTTGAAAAGTAATACAGACAGCAATGGTTCGAAGCAAAGGTGAGGTTCGAGGACAATAGACCTTCTCAATTAAATAATGCCATGGCAACACTTAACACTGCCTCAGGAATTCTAAAATCTTGCTGTATTTAAAAATTTTCTGATTTTGCTGTTACATATCCCAATATAGAAGCGTAAGTGCAAAGAAAATGATGTTTAGTAACTAAGTTTAAAAAACAAAAATAGTTGAGTTAGTTAGGGGGAGACCAAGAGAAGACAGATAAACTGCGAGCTCAGCGAGAGCATAAAAAATCAACAAACACTCTGGTGCGACGTTAAAATCTTAGTCCTGCAAAATTTTTCTTCTTTTTATCTTTCTTCCTCGCTCCTTTTTTCGTTTTCCTTCAAATTGCTTCATCAAATGTTATCGCCATGTATTATTATTTTTAAGAACTTAAATAATAACGAATCTATAAGTATGTTCCTTGTATTGCTGCAAAATGACGGCGTCTAAAGCCACTGAATATTGAATTTCGAATTTTTTTTTATTTATCTTCTATTTTGTACAATTTAACGAATTTTTATTTATCAAACTCAACGATTTGAAAGCCAGTAGTGGCAACAACCTTCCAAATAAAACATTTTTATTTCCAATTGGCAAAATGTAAGATATTTATCTTTCCGTTTTTATCCGCAAACTTGGCTTTTTAAAGCAATGTGTTGACACTGTCTCTAGACCAGTGATTCTCAACCTTTTTCTGTCGCGGCAAACTTTTAACGATTTCAAAATTTGGCGGCACACAAAGAAAAAGATAAGCTTAAAAGTTTTTTGCTTACCTATAATACACTGTGTAAAATAGTTTATGATAATAATTTTGAATGTAAAATAAAATAATATGTACTACAAAACAGCAGTACGTTTATTAAGAGGTTAATTGCAAATTAATAATAAGAATACTTTTAATAAGAAATTTGAGCTTGATGTTTTTTGATAATTTCATTTAGATTTCGTCGTACAAATGACAACGCTACTCTCGTATCGTCTTCTGCATTTAACAGTCTCGATCTTTTATTCGCTTTTATGTTGGTTAATACTGAAATTCCGAATTCACACAAATAAGATGTAGAAAACTGCCACGATACTTTTAAAGCTTTTTTGGCCATCATGGGATAATCTCATCTAATGTTAATCTAGAATGAATTAATTCACTCTTCCGAATATTTTTAAATTAAATCTCAGTTATACTCTTCATTCAAAGTTAATCCAAATACAGAAGTATTCGTTATCACAAATGGATTACGAACCCCATCAAACTGTTTTATATCTAAATTTGGTAAATAATGAATAATTCTTTCCTCTAATGTTGTCAAACGGTCAATAACAATTTTATGAATAATTTTACTAAAATCTTTTGGAACTGACTCAAACTTTTCAAAATTGCCTTCCTAAGTTTTATTCTTCCATACACTTATTTGTTTTTGGAATCCCACCAGTTTATCTGTTGAGTTTAAATGTTTTCTTTCAACTTTTGCATTCTCGAATTTATGGTATTAAAAATAAATGCACGATTGCGCTCTCCTCCCAGAGCACCAAAAGCGGCTTGGATACCATAATTGGCGGTCTTATTAATGTCTTAAAAACCTAATTTCGCCAATTCTCATGTGTGCCGTATACTAGGATTAAACCCATAATAATTACTATATACATTTCTAAAATTTGGCGGCACACTTTAAGAATGTGGCGGCACACAAAAGTGCCGCGGCACAGTGGTTGAGAATCACTGCTCTAATACAATGCTCATTACCTCAACGCGCTGGCGTTCTGTATTCAGTAACGCCTAAGGTATTTAACTTTCAAATCTAAACGTTTTACTACTGAGTAGCAAACCAAGCAATTGAAAAGCAATAAACGTAGTTCTTGAAAATATGTTTTTTTTTAATCTGACAGATTTTAATAAAAATGAATAAAAACTGCGGCACGTCTGATTACAAATATCAAATGTTTTTATTAAATGACATTGCTTGGAATCATTAAAATGATTACATACTTTTTCCTTTTTTATTGTAACTCTTTTAGGGGGCTCGCAAATTTGGCTACTTCTTTTAAAAAAAAGTAATAATAATATAAGAAGCATGAAAGAAAAGTGCACGGCACACCCTAACACTCTCTCGGAAATTCTAAAGATATACTGTTTTTAAATCATTTGTGATTTTTCTCTTGAATTTTATCTGGAATAAGTGCGAAAAAAGCGATACTTAGAAATAAAGTTAAAAAGACAAAAAAAAGTGTAAGCTGGAGTGATCCCAAGAAAAGATTGGTAACCTGATATGCTCGGCGAGAGCATAAAAAATCTTATAAATAATCAGGTGCGACGCTAAAATCTGAATCTTTCAATTTTCTTCCCTTCTTTTATATTAACTGATTTCTTCCTATTACACTGTCTTCAAAAATATACAGACATCATATAAATCGATGAGACTTTTTTAAAACATTTTGTCATTTTTTTTTCATTATTTAACTTTAAAGTTCATTTTTCCATCGCAAATTTTTTGCTTCGAATTTTGCACTTAGATAGGTAATTTTAGTAGAATTATTAGCAAAACTGTTGTATTTCCATTTTAACATGAAAAATATCAAGAGAAGCTATGCCGGAAAAGTAAGAATACAGGGGCAACAACATTTAACATTGAGTAAACGGGTTTCTCGGTAACTTAGTGAGATATCGCCAAGTTGAGTCTCCAAATTTGGCGAAAAGTCGTCAAATTTGACGACCATTTGGCGACATTTTAGTCCGGTCCTTGTACCACCGTAATGTGTATTGAAACTGAATAAATGTATTGACCATTATGTTAGCTGTAACCGAATTTCCACTCTCGTATTGCTTTCCAGTACATTTCGAGAAGCATAAAGTACTAGAAATATATAAGCGGCCGGTTGAAAACTGTTGAAGGCCGAAGAGAGAGAGAGCATGTGCTCTCAGTTGCTTAGGTTTTGTTGCTGCCGATTTGTTAGTTCCACGCAAACTGAGATATGCGAGTTAGCTTTCTCTTTAGATACGCTTTGCATTGAGTTGTGTTTAACGCTCTTAGTAGTTTGATGCGTAACTACCAATTGTACTCTGTGATATTGCGAATTGCTGTATTCTGTGGAAAACTCTAGAACTTTGCGGTATTTTGATAAAATATTTTTTTATTAACCTATCATCGGACCTATGTGCATTCAATCTATTACGAACTCGTACGGACGCGACAGTATGTATTGCTCTAACTCCGAACAAAAACAAATGATTAGAAGCAATTTGAGGCTAATATGAAGCAAACGTCTTCGATCTAATTAGCGATTCATTATTAAATTCTTCTAAAGTTTATTTATAATTACAAAGTATTGGGAATAAACGGTAAGACGTAAGAGAATAAAAGGGAAAGTTTCGCATCATCGGAATTAATTTTAATACTCTATTACCTAGAGGCACGTTACCTCATTATTTTAAGCTTCCAGATTTAATATAAGCTTAAGTCTGACGCCGTTCTTTAAAGTTATATGATAGGCAAACAAATACTTTTGCAAAATAGAATAGGAGAGTGGATAAACTAATTTGGCTTTTAGAGTAAGACTTCTTCGTTATAACTTGAACTAATACTTACTGCTGCAGGATGTTTAAGATTGAGGAGCTCAATTATGATACTCTCCGAGATCTATAATATCTGCGGAGGATCCAGATGGTGTATCTCATGAAATGTTGCAGAAAGGTTTTCCGTTATTCAAGCGGACAAGTAAACGTGAGTAGAAAAGGGTTTTTAGCAATGTTAAAAGACTAAAACAAAGTAAAGTAAAAAACGCAGAGCCTATAACATAATAAACAGTTTTTAATAATTTAAAATAAATAAATGAATAGTAAAATTTACAAAAAATCTGAAAGAATTCAAATTTTAAAGTCGTACGAAAAGATTTGAAAACTTATAAGGTATTTCTCCCACCTTCTTCGCCCGCCTTCGTGGTGTAGTGGTCTGCGTGCTCGACGCGTAAAGGAGAGGTCCGTGCCTCGATTCCTGGCGAAGGAGTTGCTAATTTTTCATCTCACCTGATTCCAAAATATCCTAATGTCTCTACAAACTCTCTCGTGCAATATAATATATGTTTGCATTTCTTTCCAAATTTTGCTGTGTTTGCACACCGCAAAAGTCATTTAACCCAATAAGTAAGGAAACGTTATAAGCGTTAAAAACGAGATAAGCGAGAAATGAGCATTATGCGTTGTAAGCATTATGGTCCGAAACTTAAAATCTCCATAACTTTTGAGCATTATAAGCATCTGTGCGTTATTTTAAAAGCGATACATCACAAAAATGATTCGAGGATATGTTATAACTTCCAATGCGTTTTAAGCGTTATAAAAATATTTTATATGCATTATAATCGTTATAATTGTCCCTGATAGAATTTAAATTGAAAGAGAAACTGATGACAAGTCAAGCATTATGTGCGTTGTGAATATTTTAAGCTTTATAAAAATAAGTTATAATTATCACTAATATAAAATAATCGTAAATTATTATAATCGTTAAAACTGTCATTGATGGAATTTCAATTTAATTCAAACGTGACGGTAAATTATAAGCCTTATATGGCTTATAAGCGTCGTAAATGTTATATCCATTATACGCATTTTAAACGACTTTAGAAAAATAAGTTATATGCTTTATTAGGTGTAATTGATAGCGTTATGTGCATTATAAGCGCTTTGAAAGGCCTTGAAAAGAAGTTATAAGTGTTATAATCACTGATAAAATTTAAATTGAACGCAAAAACGAAGATAATTTATAAGTGCTCTTTGTCTTATAAGCATCGTCAGAATTATATGCGTAACAAATGTTTTAAGTGGCGTTACAAAAATACATTAGAAATGTCACCGACTGAATTTAATTCAGCGCACAGACGAGGTTAAGTTTTAAGCGTTATATGGCATATAAGCCTCATAAGTATTATAAAAATAAAATACAAAATTTATATGAGTTACAAAAATAAGTTCTTTGCGTTATAAGCGTTAAAAGTGTCACTTACAGAATTTAAATTTGACGCAAAAATGAGGACAATTTATAAACACTACATGCGTCGTCAGCGCCATAAAAATAAAATATATGCCTTATATGCGTCCTAAGTGCCACTGATAAAATTTAAATTCGACATAAATGCGAGGATAAATTGTAAACGTTACAAAAATCAGTCATAAATGCTATATAAATAAGTTTGAAGCGTGATGCATGTTATAAGCGTCATAGATAGACTTTTAACATAAATTCACAACAATAACGATTCTCAAGGTAAAATAACTCGCAGAAAAAACAATAATTTAGAACTCAAATAACAAAAATAAGCGTTATATTTGCAAATTTTCGCAGGATTAGATTCGACGGTTTTGCCGAAACATCATCCTCAGCCGCCATAGTACAAATGAACGTGATAAGATATGCTGTTTTTGTTTATGCTCACTTGTCTGACGTATAGTCAGCCCAAGTCCACGAAATTCCTCATGACAAGGAGCGCAAGCTGTCACTGACAATAACCTTGAGCACCTAACAGGTGACAGCGCGATTTGGCTCAGTTCCGCCCCCAATTTTGATGGAGAGCTAGTCCGAGGGTCTCACACTCCTCTGCCCTTCCACTAAACCACACGAGGGAACTTTCGGGTCGCCGCATATTTAGAGCGTAGCCATGCCGCACCGCCACTATACATTTACAAACATCCATGCCTTCTCCGGGATTCGAAACCAGGCCCTTCGGCACTGCAGCCAGCGACGCTAACCACTCTACCGGTTCGCGTAATGGCAGACCGCACATTCAGTTGAACAATGTTAAACGAATTACGCACACTGCGCACGCCCAGAAGACAGTTTGGCGCAATTACAACTTTAGCGTAATTTTAAAAGAAGATAAATATGGTATATGGTTGATGTTCTGTTATCTGGACGTAAACAGTTCGGGGTTTTAAAACTTGTTAGGTTGTACGTTGCTTCATTCCTTAGGTGTAAATATCGATTGCAAACTCCCCAATTTTCGTTTAAGATGGATTACAAAACAGGAAACATTACACGATGTTGTTTATTGATTGTACTTCTGAGGAATGAAAGCAATCGATTATTTACCCTGCGTTCCATTCATAAATACTTTAACAACTTAAGAATATACCTAGTTTAAATTACTGAATTAAGGATAAAGAAATTATTACAAATAACTGATATTAAATGTAATTTTATGAACAAAATAAACCAAAATGAAATGAAACAGAAGCAAGTGCAACAAGCACAAAAAAGTGTCTATAGTATTGCAATCGTAAAGAGTCGCTAAGACCTACATGACGAGCAGGCTTGTGTAGGGTTGTTTATTTTTATTCACCAGTATTTTCTCCCACGCCAACGGTACACTATTGAGCATGCACAGTAAGCGAAATTCGTTAACATTGATCAACTCAATGTGCGGTTTGCCATTACGCTACCGGTTCGGCGGCACGAGATAAGATATAGTGATAAGATAAGAATGGCTGCACAGGAGTCAAGGTACTGGCTCCATCTCTTGATGAATTGGTCATTAACGTTGGTCAAACTAAGAGATCCTTAAAATTTCACGTTAAGAAACGTGAGGCATATATTAGGAAAAAGGAAACACAGAAGGCCTCCGTTGCGCAGCATTGTTGGTTCGAAAACCACACTTTCCATTTTTCTGCAGACAAAATTATTCACAAAACATCTTCCATTGGTGAATTAGATTTTCTAGAAGTGTTTTACATTCAAAAAATCTTTCTGTTCTAGTTAAGGACCCTAATTCCAATTCAACTTTACCTTCAGACTTTAAGGAAATTATTTTTTAGTTTTCTTGCTTCATCAATAGATGGCGCCAGTACCGTAATCTCTTTACAGCCATTCTTATCTTATCACTGTATTTTATCTCGTTCATTTGCACTCTGCAGCTGAGGATGAGGGTTCGGTAAAACCATCGAAATTATTCCTGTGAAAATTTGCAAATATAACGCAGATTTCTGTTGTTTGACTGGGTTGGCCGTTTCTCTCTATATATGTATTCATGACCGATTTTTTATTTGAAAAATTACAAAGTGATTCAGCGAAATGTGAGGACAGCAATAACCTCTCTAGTGCCTATAAGTGAATAAAGGTAGAATCTGTAAGTTACAATATAATCAGTAAAACTTAAGTTATTTGAATATGGCAAAGCACTCAAGGGTTATTTGCCTAATGAAAGGGATGACTTCTTGGAGCATTTCATGGCCTATGCAAGTCAGAAGCAAGAGTAATTTTCACATTCAGTTAGAAAGGAAGTATTCTAAACACATCAACTAAGTAAAATCATATACTTGATTCTTCTGTGCAGAATCTAATATCTTGGCTTTCTTCAGTCAGTTGGGGTGAATTTCTTCCGCCTGCGTCACAAGCCGCCTAAAAAGTCTATAAAAAATATATATAACGAATCTAGCTAGTATCATTTCGTTAAAATGTTTAATGCGTTTAATTAGACATATCATGGATTCAGTGCATTTTTATTTAAATCAATAGGATTAAAAATATAAAAACATTTATCAGAATTGTATTTATTGCTGTTAAACTGCTTAGGTTGTTAATCAATAACGAAAGATTCAATTTGAAAATTACAGGTCTTAAGCTTTGCCGAACGGCAATATATTGGAAGACTACCACTTCATTACGGCAATACTTCATTACGGACTTCGTAAAATACTTCATTACGGCAGTGGCAACACATAGCTCTTGAAACAGCCGAGATTATGCCTTAAATTTGAAAGAGAAATATCTTGCACTTCTCCGAATACCAGCACACTGGTGCGCCTGAAGATGAAAATGTTTAATTTATAGAAGCGGAAATCACATTGTTTTTTAAATATTGAGCTTCATAATCAGGAATTCATTAAACTCGCACAAAATGTGAACTAAATTTAAAAAATTTCGAAATAGAAAAATTCAGGGTTCGACCAAAATTTATATTTTCACTCAAAACTATCGAATAATAATTCAAAATTTTCTAACCAACACAATTTTAGATCAATTAATTTAAATTATAAAATCATAAACATCACATAGTAGAAACAAATTTAGCAAATTTTGAAAATCTGCCGTAAAATCATAAATAATGTAAAATATTTCACACAGATTTTATTTAAAAGATTTCCTTCCGCTCTATCCGATGGTGTAAAAAGTACATTTTTGACTTGTTCGTAAAACGAAGTTAGGCGCGGAAAATCGTTTAAATACTAATTTTTGTTAATCTAAATCGATTTTTAAAAACTTGCTTTACTACATTGCATTGTCATCCATATACAATCTGTTTACAAAATTACAACTTGATAGCTTATAAGGAAGCAGGTTAAAAATCAATGACAAATTTCTGACAATAACGACAACATTCTGATTTAATTAAATCAGCGGTCTAAAATTCAAACGGCATGCTAGCCGAAGGTCTGATCTGAAAACAGCTGACGGGCCAGATTATTATTATTATTATATTTTGAAAATTTTTATTAAAAGTAAAAAATATTTTAGAAATTTCTCTTGCTAAATATTTATCAGAATACTTAATAATAATAATTGCTTGCTAAATATTTAACACTTCCTTAATAATATTGAGTTAGTAATAAATTAGTAAGCGATAAATAAGTAAACGCTTACTTATTTATCACTTACTTAATAATAATAATAGCTTACTAAAAATTTATCAAAAATAATAACAATATCACACTGAAAAAAAAACATTCAAAATTTGTATTTATTTTTCGTTTGAAATCTATGTTTTGTATTTGTAAGATATTTTTTATCGGTTACACTTTGTAATTCAAACATATTGACAGCCAAATATTAAATTCTGCAGCTGATATTTTTTTTTTCAAATAATTCTAGTATATTTAATTAAGCTTTAAATAACTTACTTTAATTTAAAATTTAAAAACATGAGAGGTTTCAGATTTTAACATTGGCTCGAAAGGATTTATTTAAGTTTTTCTACGCTCTCGGTGAGCTCGCAGTCTACCAGTCCGCTGCCGCACTCATTTTTGCTAACCCATTTCTTTTTGCCTTTTTAGCTTTATAATTTTCTTCGCACTTAGGCTATTTACAATTCAATAGCAAAATTACAAAAATTTTAAAAGCAGCATTGCAGTACATACATAACATTTTATCTGTTAACTTTTTAAGGTATTTTCTGCCTCCTTTCCGCTTGTCTTCGTCGTATACTTGAAAGCCTATCCATGCTTATTCGAGATGTCCAGGGTTCAAGTTCCTATTTGGGAGCCACTGTAGAGCCATAACTGTTTTATTATTTCTTTTAATTTTTTTAAAGCAAGAGATGAGAAAAAATATGGAGGGAAAAAGTACTTTATAACTTTATTCATTACATATCACGTTCTTGGAGCTTACGCCACATAAAATTCCATTCAACAGCAAAATCCCAAAATATTTAAAAACAGCATATCTTTAGAATTTCCGATACGTCTCGCGCGTTGGAGATAAAAATGTTTTATTCCGTGCATTTTTGTCGCTGATAGCTTTGAAATCGTTGAGTTTGTTAATCAAAAATTCGTTAAAGTTCTACAACGTATGAAAGAGGTAATAAAATAAATCCGAAATTCAAAATTTGTGCTTCCACGTTCGAAAAGCTTTTTTCAAAATGTTTATTATATTTCTGAATTTATGAGATTTTTTATTGGATTGCTCTTAGAGTTAAATATAATCGCTACAAAAGTGATAAAAAATTCATTATTTTGTTGAAATGCTTACAAAAAACTGAACATTTCCTATCGAAATGAACAAAAATAATCAACCATCACTGAAAAGTAACTAGTGAGGAACCATAAGCGTGCAGTGAAGAAGAAGAATGGGAAAATAATGATTCACTTTTTAATCAACACTCAAAAAATTAAAAAAAAATACAAACGCTATTGAAGTAAAATTATATAATTTCAATTATATGAGGTTAATTTTTTTAACTATTCCTATGAAGCATAATAATGTATAAACTTTGTGGAAAATTCCAAGTGATTGTTGGAGTTAATTGTTGAAGAGATTGTTGTTGTTGTGACTTATCTTACTTGTCTGACAATAACATCAGAACAAGCCCACGAAATTTATCGCGGCAAGGAGTGCCTGTCGTTGGCAACGACGTCGTTCAGTTCCCGTTCCAAATTTTGATTGAGAGAGCTCGAGGTGACGGGTCCCAGCGTCTCCCCCTCTTTCCCAACTACCAAACTCTCGAGAGCAAGCACTTTCGGCTCGCCGCATATTTAGAGTGAGCCCCATGCTGCACGGACACTATATTCACAAACAGCCATGCCCTCTTCAGGATTCCAACACGGGCCCATCGCTACGGCAGTCAGCGTTGCTAACCGCTATCCCCGTTGGGGGCATTTCAATTAATTCTGTAAGGAACTTTAAGAGGTTTCATGATTGCTGCGAACATAAATCATAAAAAAAGAAAAATAATAATCGAAAAAGGCATTTAAAGTTTCCTGATTAACGTTACTTGACATATATGAACAACCAATTAGATTCCCAAACGGAAATGCGGAAACACATAATAAAAATACTTTGCCAAATTCTGCAGGTATAGTGATATTTATTATTTAAACATAAAAAAGAGTGCCAATTGTGTCTTTAATTTGCCTTCTAAACTTTGACTTTTGGTGTGACAGACTCTGCAAAACTGGTATGTCTTCACTTCTTATCAACATAGCAAGAAAAGAAAAATTGATTTCGGTAGCTATGGATGTGGCCCTTAAAAATATAAAATAAAAAAAACTGAAATCTTTCAGATTTCATATTATGCCTGAATAGGCGTTTTATTCATTTGCACACACATACACGTTTCGAGAGCATTTTGTCTAACGTTCCTTTGGGCTAAAAATATCTAAAAGCAACATATCTTCAGAATTTCTGATAGACAGTCTGGCGCGCTGGAGATAAAAATGTTTTGTTCCGTACAGTGTTGCCACTGCTCGCTTTGAAATCGTTGAGTTTGTTAATCAAAAATTCGTTGAAGTTTAACAAAATATGAAATAGTCAATAAAACAAATTCTAAATTCTAAATTCGGGCGCCCACCAGCGGCCGAGCGGTAAAGACGCTGAACACTGGTAGTTCGGTCCGAGGTTCGAATCCCGCGAACGGGCTGGCTGCATGGGCGTTTTCGTGGTTTTCCCCATGTGTAACGTGTATACGAACCAGTTTCCCTTAGAAAGTCCTCCACAAAGGCATCCCTCTCTTTAGGCAGATAGCCTCGTGTGCTTTGCCATAATTGAATAACCTAACCCAACCTAAATTCGGGCTTCCAAATGCTCATATTCGGGTGGAGGACTACGCTTTTTTAGACTCTTGATAGAGTTGCTTTTTAGCTTTTTACACTGCGAGAAACATGCTTACATTCGTACAGATTCTTCATTAATTAATTTGTTTGAATAAAATACAGGGAGATAATATTTGTTGGCAACAATTTGAAAAGCGATACAAAGCTTTTAGTGATTCAATGCAAAAAGACCTTTTCGAGACTAATAACCCTTCTGGGATAACCCTCCTTTGGGTTAAAAAATGATAATTTTAGCCCAAATCTGCCTTTTGAACACATATTTGTCCCGTAGGGTAATTTGTAACTGGCCTCGGGAGATATATATCCAGGTGATAGCGAAAGTGTTAAATAACTAAAACCTTGAAAACTTTGTAATAAATACATAATTGAAATGCCTTCGCGGGTCGCATAAAACTGCTTCGGAGGCCGCCAGTTTGAGACTACTGAATTAAATAAAACTTATAACAATTAGGGATTAATTTTACGCATGCTGCCTGTTTATATACTCTCCCTCCATGAAAGTACTTTATTGAAAAGAATTTATTTACATTAATTCACCCAAGTACCACGAATTAAATGTTAGTTCTTTAACGTTATAAATTGACCCTCCTTTTCTAAAACCAAGCGAGCTATAAAATTTCCAAGCGAAGTAGTAAAGAAAGTTTTATGTTTCCATTTTAGTTTCGCTTTATTCTTCTAGAACGTTCCATCATTTTTTAAAGGCTACACAATGAGGCTATATTAACAATAAAACTGTTTACATTGCCACTTAAGTTGCTGCATAGAAGTATAAGTTCTTTTCTTTCGCGCCATTATAAATCCTTTTAAATTTAAACCGGAAGAGTACTGGATATATAAGTACAGAATTTTTTTAATGTTTTAGATTAAATGTAAATTTGCCCGAAGAAATAAGCACGAAGTAATTTTCTTTTTCAAACTGTGATTTTATTGTCATTGTTGTTTTGGTTTAACAAGTTGGAAACACTCATTATTTCAACGCAAATCTTGAATGTTTTTCTTAGCCCAGAAGGGCGTTATAATCCAAAGAGCTATTAGCCTAAAAAAGGCATTTTGCGTCGTTTCACTTTCTGCGTTGGTTCGCTTTTCAAAGCGTTGCCACCAAATATTGTTGCCATGTATTATATTAAAAGAAACTAAATGATGAAGAATCCGCATGAATACATGAATTTTTCTCGCGTTGTGAAAAAATGAAGGTACCTACAGCCATCAAGTTTTGAATAACGTAGCCCTCCAACGAAACATGGGCATTTTGCAGCTCGAATTTTGAATTTTGAATTTGTTTTATTATCTGTTTCAAATTTCGTAAAACTTTAGCGAATTTTTAATTAGCAAATTCAAAAATTTCAAAGCGAGAAATGGCGACACTGTACGCTGTACGGAATAAAACTTTTTTATCTCCAGTGCGCGAGACTGTGTATCGGAAATTCTAAAGATATGCTCGTTTTAAATTTTTTTGTAATATTACTGTTAAATTGAATTTTATGGGATTTAAGTGCGAACAGCATGATATTTAATAAATAAAGGTAATACACAAAACGACCAGATTTCCTTTTATGTGATTTTTATTCAACTTAGTTTCCTGGTGTGCTGATTAATTTGTGTATTCGTTTGGGTCAAATCTTGAAATGAATTTTTAACTCCTGTCTACCGGGGCAATATTCTGTAATTTTTCACACATATGCGTTTGCGACGAACGTGTAACACTCGACTGAGTATTTTCAATGTTTTACAAAGATCTGTTTACATTTATCGTTGAATTTTTTTCTCATAACGTTGCTCATTATTATAGAATTTCTGTGCTTCCATCACTGGATAGACCGAAGAATAATTTTTCAATAAGACTGGTTGACTTATGTGAAAACTATTTCTTTGTTGATACCGTAGGAGGGACAGAACTTCAGTTTAGTTTCAAGAAATCCCACATAGCCACCCGGGACACCGGTTCTAACGAAGCATATGTCTGTTGGCTATGAACCTTCCAATGGTAAGAGAATCAGAATCTCGTTTCCCGGAAAGTTTTCTCTAACTTCGCGCTTCATTAGGTGTGATAATCTAGTTAGTGATACTGCTAACATCTGTTTGATGCCATGTTACTGACAAGCAAGTATTAAGAATGTATGGAGACACATTTGAGGCTTTTCGAAGCAGAAAACGTGAAAAATCAATGGGGTGTTATCGGGGTTTGAACTGAGGCTCTTACACTAGCCAGAATTTTCCGCTACGTGAGCTAACCACTTAAATCAAGAGAAACACGCATGAGGGAATGCGCTAATTCCTTACATTCTCTCCACGGAAATAGTCGAATCTAGTTGTCAGCCGAATCTAGTTAGGAACGAACTACTGTCTACTACATTTCAGTTCTGATATCGCTGTAACGATTTTCAGATTTTTCGGATATAAATCAACTATACCATGGCCGGGATTTGAAACACGAATCTCCCACTTTAAAAAGGTAGTGTAAAGGGATAATTTCTTACAGCTGAAGTTACGGTCTATTGTTTTAGAATAGTCTCTTTAGGGACATTCTCCCTTCGAATCATGCCTCGTAACTTTGGCAACGACTGCTGCGGAAAAAGGTCAAATTTTCTAATTGTTGAAATCTCCTTAGTTCGCTCTGTGCCGTGATGACGATACACCTTACAATCGCCAATGAAGGAAGGGTCGCTACACCCATGAAATATTTCATGAAAAGTAACAGACTGTATTTATTAAATTGCCTAAATTGCGATTGATTAGTTAGCTTTTTAGTTAGTGCATAAGATACGTACCATTCTACAATTTGTGGAAGCCATTAGGCATTTTATTTTGGAGCAGGGTACCTGAAAAATGTGCAATGCTGTGTCCGGGACTCGAAATCTGAACCTTCCGATGCTGGACGGATATGCTTTCCAGTTACACCATAAAAGTGTGCGGTAAGGAAGGCGAAAATATGATGCAAGTTCAGTTCAATTATTTGGAATTATAATAAAGCATAAGTCTGCTTAATGGGAGGGATGCCTTAAGAAGTGTTGCCACATTTTCAAAACTGAGGACTCGAACGTTTTAAGATTACGATTCTTAAGAGAATAAAAATAATGTCTTATTTATGCTAAGAAGAAAAAAATATTTTTTATTATTATAATATTTATTATTATTATATTTTTATCCTTATTTTTACTATTTTGTTAGATTTATTATTATTTTATTTATTATTTATTAAAAATATTGAAAAAATTAATTGATTAATTTTAAAATTAATAAATTGTTTTTGATTTATTATAAAATTCAATATTAAAAACTACAGTTGTCTCAGATAAAGAAAAGGTTTAAATAGCAGCGAGACAAAAGTATGAATTTTAACCTTTTAGGTGTTAAATTTCTTTAATTTATATATTTATCATACATAAAATAAATTTATGAATTTTGCATATAAGTAAATAATTTTAGGAAAATTATGAAACTGTAGTATCTATTGTATAATGTAACATGAAATGCTGGAAAAGCAAGCTCTGCTGGTAAACTAAGCTTACAGGGGGCAAGTCAACTTAACCCTTAGGTAAATCGAGTTATCGCCAAACTGGCGATGGTTTTGGCTACTAATTTTTGTCACCGAAATTAGCGAGATAGTTGCTAAAAGTCGCCAAACTTGGCGACATCTTGGTCCGGTGCCTATATAACTGTAATCAGTACTGTGATTGAGTAACTATAATTGATCCCTATATGTAACTGTAGTCGTATCCGGTATATTAACTGTATACGTCATCTAGTAATTCCAAGAAATAGAAAGCACTAGAGATTACTCAGCGGGCGGAGGAAAATTATGTACCCTGAGAGAGCATCAAATCTCAGTTTTTTAGTTCGGATCATTGAGAGATCTCCGTGCGAACTTGGCATTAAATTATGTTTAACGTTCTTAGTAGTTTAAAGCGTAACTACTGATTGCGCTCTGTGATGCTGAAAATAGCTGTACGAGTATTTTTGCGGAAAGTTCCAGTACTTTAGAGTGTTTTCTTTTCTTTCAACAAACCAAAAAAAATTAAAATAAATAAATAAATAACGTAAGCCTATATTATTAAAAAAATCTGAAAGGTTTCAGTTTTAAATTACGTCCTAAGGGGCTTTTTTTAAACATTTTGTATGTTACTTTTATTTATTGAATATCTTGTTCTTCGCATTTAAACCATAAAATTCAGTTAAAGAACAATATCGCAAAATAATTTTAAACTGAGCCTATCTTTAGAATTTCTTATACACAGTCTCACGCGCTGCAGATAAAAATGTTTTTTTCTGTACAACGTTGCCATGGCCCGCTTTGAAATCCTTGAGTTTGTTAATCAAAAATTCGTTAAAGTTTTATCCAAATTTCTTTGGGCTTCCAGATGCCTATATTCGCAGCAGGATTACGGCATTCAAAATTCGATGGCTTTAGGTACCGTCGTTTAATCACAATGCGAGAAATATACATACATTTATGCACATTCTTCATTATTTAATTTTTTTAAATATAATACAGGGCTGCAATATTTTGTGGCAACAGTTTGAAAAGTGATACAGACTTTTAATATTTCCGACGCAAAATCGCAAAACGAAAACAATATTCCTTAAGGGACAAAGCTCCTTTGGACTAATAAAATAATAAATAAATGAATAAATATAAAATAAAAAATAAAAATTTTAAAATCTAAAAAATTGAAAACAAAAAACACTTTACAGCTCTAAAATTTCTCACCCTAAAGTACTCATATAGCTGTTCTCAATATGACAGAGCACAATCAGTTGTTACCATTTCAAACCTAAGAACGCTGATCACAAGGCAATACAGAACGCCTCAAATGCTTAAGCTCGCACAGTGACTTCTCAGTACTCTTAATACTCTGAGCTAATCTGTAAACTCAGCTCTGGACTAAACTCAACTGCACTGTCTCCGATCTCATATAATTTGCTTCCCTCCAAAGAGAAATTTCTAGTGCCTTGTCGAAATTACTTCTATTTCTCTAAATATATCATTGTATTTAAATAGGACCAGATACAGTTACAGTTACACAGAGATCAGACCCAAATGTTGAAAGGTTTGTCCTAAGTTTATTAACAGTTATTTTAAGTTATGCTTCTTTCCTATTTATTCTAATTTCAACTTACAATTTCCTACCAGAGTGTAATTTCAGAAACGCAGTGAATGTAAATGAGTAAGAATATGATTTAAGTTGATGTTTCGCCGACTTCGAGAGAGAGTCTGATTTTCCTGACTAGCGCGCGTTTGCCATTTGGCTACGTTCTCTCTTAGTTACTACGCTCGGCCATATTTAGGCCCTCGCTTGGCTTCGCCGACTTAATTAATATTTAGGGGTCAACTACTTAGAATTCTGATAGCTTCGGCTATATGTTTCAGATAGCTCTAGTTAAGCTCAGTTTAGTTTAAATTCATTATTATTTAATTTCAAGCCCAAGTGGAGGCTTTGTGTATACTCCGAGTTAGGAGTTGATTGTATTTATTCTGAGAAATAAAGGAGAGTTAACCTGTAAGGTTTTAGTTAAACTAACAAAGTTTTATTTTAATTTAAATCTTTCTATCTCTTCTCATGTTTCAACTTCCCGTTCGAAGAAGCGCTCGTTTTCAGCTAATGCTAATTTGAAGTGGAGCCAAGTGCTATTTAAGCAAAAGGTAGAAACCTCTCAGTGTGAGAGAGCTTTTAGTCTCAGATCACGGTCATTCTATTCGACGTTCGCCTGACCAGCTAGCAGTTAAATTCTAAGCCATTGTGCTTGCTACGTGATTGCTTATTGAAATAAATCCAAGTGCGCTAGTATTAGTAAATCTTGCTACGCACCATTTAGTTAGAGGCCAACTCCGCGTATAGCTCTGTGAGCAAAGAGTAATTTAATTTCTATTTAGCTTTAGTTTTAAATTTATCTGATTGTTCCTTTTAGACACAAGTGTGGTCTTTTACTTTCTGTGTCCTTCCCGAGTTGGGAAGTGGTTTGTAAATAATATTGATTTAATAAAAGAGGATTTTAAATCCCTTTCAAGTGCAGTTATTCTACCATTTCATCACAGTATCTACCACCATAACATAGCTGCATTCAGCTCCCTGTTCCAGATCAGGACTTAAGGACTTTAAGGAGTTTCACAAAGATGTTTGCCAAGAATATGCACAGAACACAGCAGTCCTGACAAACCTTTCTTTAGTCTTACGTGTTTGTTCATACACCTAAACTATTATTGGCTTGTTAGTGTTCGTGGGGTTCTAAGATAGAACATTGGAACTAAATAAGTAAAACTCCACAACGTCGCCAAATGGTCTCCAGTCTGGCAACAAAAATGAGTTGCCAAAACCATCCCTGGCTTAGCGCTATCTCTCCTATTTGGTAAGATAGTTATTTATCTCAATGTTAAATGGGTGTAACCGTGTTTTTCCTCCGGTGCTTCACACTCTGATGCCTTACATGTTATATTATACAAGAGATACTACAATTTACGTATAATTTCGCTAAACTTATTTACAAAAGTACAAAAGTCGTTGCAATATATATATACATAGTCACAACTGGTTGACTTACCTTGAGTAATTAAAAATTTTAAACTGAAACCGTCCGTTTCGCTTTAAAATATTTGCAGGTTAAGAAATAACTATTACATTTTCTGTGACTCATGACCTTGGGATGCATTTGGGGGGAGAAA
>KK116124.1:59711-110970 GCA_000611955.2 Stegodyphus mimosarum
CATTATCCATCGAAATAAAAGAGTTTCACATTTTTTTCCAAATTTATTTTATTCCATTATTTCTGGATATATTAATGGTTAATCCCGATCATAAATCTAAAACCGGTTTGTGGCAATAATACTTTGGAATAAGGATATCAACCTGCCTTAGGGGTACTTGCTAATAGCATTATATCAGAGAAGTATCACTTAGACAAGTTGATTTTTCCAGTAATTTCATCTAAACTTAGATTTTTACTCCTATTTAGAGCTCACTGCATTTGCATTTCCAGTTGACAGATGAAAACGTAGAATTGCAGTAAAGAATTGAACATGAAAGGTAACGGTAAAAAATTGAACACGAAAGGTAACGTTTACCCTCCATTATGGACGTAAATTCCCTATCGAAGGATGTTTTTATCATTTGTTACACATGAAAATTTCTGCCAAATTTGAGAAATCCGATTTCGGATTGGATGGATATTGGAAGAAAAGGAGTCCATTTACAAAATGAAAAAGCCATTTTGGAATTATAATCAAGTTAATACCGCTTCTTCAAAACATTTTGGGAAACTCTGAATTTTCAGGGCCAAACGTGTAACGCTTAGAGGGTTAATTAAAATAAATTTTACATAACAAGAAATTAAAATTTTCGGAATTACAGTTTTTGTTCGATTTAACCACTTCGATTCCCTCGAAAGAGACTCCGATTTGAAAACTGTCGTGAAGCGTCAGCAACGGAACACACTCGTCGAAGTTAAATATGGTTTGCATTTGTATCCCCGATGTAGACTCATCGCTTTGTGTTTTCCAACCTCCAGAATGCGGTGAAGACGAAAAACGAAAATTTATGGCCTAAATGCCACCCTCTCTCACCAGAACCATACAAAAAAAAAGTTCACTGAAAAACACGGGAACTAGGAATGCACTTCCAAATCCTTTCAGCTGGCATCGCAATGGAAACTGCTGCTTATTTAAAAATACTGCGTTTAGGGGACCGTCTTTGTTGATTTTGAGATAACAGAATGGAAAACGCAAAATAAATGTTTTCCTGTGTGAGGTGACGATATTCAACATCCTCCAGTGTGCCGTCTAGGTGATTTTCTAAACAGGTATTGATAGCTGCTGAAAGGGGAAAAGAAATAATTCTAAAACGAGTTTTAGACGCAAAATGCTTACCTTACTCTACGGAGGAAAAAATGGAACAAATATTTGAATTTTGTAGAGCGTTGAAGTGGTTAGCCGAAATTTAGAATTATCGTACTTTGAATTAGCGAGAATCAATTACGATATAAAACAGCGAGACATTTTCTTTTTAAACAAAGATTCTTATTATAATAAATTATACCGAAAATGTTTAGAAAAACGTATCTTAAGCCTTCTGATTTTCTAAGCTTAGGGTTTAACAAAGCATAAGAGAATGGGCAAAAGAATGCACGCCCGGGACTTTCAGATGGAAGGCTGACCGGGACAAATGCCAAAGATAGCAGTCAATATCACTGCACTCTATTCTAATGTCCAAATACATTCCCATTGGGGCACTGACCCTAAGAGGATTGTGTTTTTGTTGTCCTCCATTGCTAGCTATTACATAGTAGTAAATGATGATCAGGAAAAGATCGCATTGCGAAATACTCTGACAATATGAATATCTAAAAGTAGTACATTACGAAAAAAATAGAAGTAACAGTTACACATTTATTCTTTTAACGCAGCAGTATTTTAATGTTTTCGGAAAATAAAGGCTCAAATAATAAAATTTAAGTAGATTCTGTGATTAAAAACATGATAACATAACAGTCTTTGTCCATGATTTTAGACAAGACATTTTTAGACTTGTTTCTAAACGCTTTCTGTAACTTAAATCTCTATAAATTAAAGACGAGTGTGTGTGTATTTGTCTTCCATACAAATCTGCAATTTTATATTTCCAACATGAGGAAACTAGACGCACTTGACATTCACAACAAGAGGAAGGTCACTGTCTACATAAGATTTCTCAGAAACCACCCCATGGGGCACGCACACTTTGTACACATACATTTTACGCTAATTTGTAAGGTTTTAGTTTACACTAACAAAGTTTTATGTTAATTTTCTCTTTCCTGTAAGTTTTTAATTTAACTTCCCGTTAGAATGAGCGCGCGTTTCAGCTTTATGCTAATTTGAAGTGGAGCCAAGTTTGTATTTAAAGGTTAGCCAGGAACTTCTCGGTGTGAGAGAGCTTTTAGTCTCAGATCACTGCGGCTCTGTTCGACGTCCACCTGACCAGCTAATATTTAAATTCTAAGCCTTAGCGTTGTTACGCTATTATTTATTGAAGAAATCTAAGTGCGTTAGTATTAGCCAAATCTTGCTACGCACCTTGGATAGTTTAGCATAGAGGCCAACCTCGCGTTTATAGCTATGGGAGCAACGACTTCTTAATTTTCTACTTAACTTTATTTTAAATTATTTGATTGTTCAGTTTAGACCCAAGTGTGATTATTATTTTCTGTTATCCCTTCCGAGTTGGGAAGTGGCTGTAAATATTAGTTTAATAAAAGGGTAATTTTAAAACCCTCCCTGCATGCAGTTATTCTACCATTTAACCACAGTTATTCTACCACAGAACATAGCTGCATCCAGCTCCCTGTTCGAGATCAGGACTTTGTTACAGTTACGAATATGTTCGCCAAACGTATGCACAGAACACTCAGTCCTGACAAATTTAAGGATATTTTGATGGTAAACTCGACGATTTAAAAGCTTTGTGTTGCCATTCTGGAAAGAGTAACATGTTTATGCTTCAAATATAATCAGTAAACTTGTAGAGACATTAGAGCTTTTTGAAGAGAGAGACGTGAAAAATGAACAATGCCCCCACCGAGATTTGAACCTGAAACTCTCGGATACGCGTCAAGTGTGCTACCGTTACACCACGAAGAAATGCTCGAAGGAGAAAGAAAATACCTTATGCATTTCCCTTTTTAAAGGGCGATTGTGGATTAGGGCACCCAGTCGCCAAATCCTGGTGGTGCCGAATTATTGCCCACCACCGGCCCTACTATAGAGCCATTAGGGTTTGTTGAAGTAGGCGAGGTGAAAAATGTGCAATGCCTTCGCCGGGACTCGAACCTGGACCTCTCGAATACTCAACAATTGTGCTACAGTTACACCACGAAGGCATTCTCGAAGGAGGAATAAAATGCATTATAAACTTATCAGTATAAAAGTACCCTGTTTCCACTCAGGAACTGGTCTCAGACCCACACATCACGGGATTCGTAACGGGACACGGACCATTCCCAAGCTTCATTTTTTAGGGAGGTATTCTAGGTACCAATATCTACGTGTGCGGTGAGGTCGAAGATCCCGACCACTACTTGGCAAGCTGCCCGTTCGGAGAAACCTGGCGTATTTTTTTGCGCACTAAAAAAGAATTCTCGTTGAGAAACTAACATTTCATAAAAAGTTAAATTGCACCAACTTGAAACTGTGGGCGCGGGACTTTGCAGTACAGAGTTTACTTCCCAACAAATCTAAACCGTAGTACCTTGCCTTTTCAGTAGACCTGCACCCAATATTCGTAAAAGCATTAAAGTTCAGCTCACAGTTTAGCCATGCTCATTTCGTACGTTCTGCTTCTGACTGTAATTGTATTCAAGAGACACACTTAGAAGCTGCATTCAGATGTGTCTACATAGTTACGGCAAAATTCTACAAGACAATATTAATATTGTAAGCCGAGGAAGATATTTCAGGCAACTTTGACGCTCTTATCTGTATGATGGTCACCATTTTTTTTCTGAACTTCTAATCTCGAATTGGATCTTAGTCACGAAATAGCATTTTGCGTCCGAAGACCTAAATGCGCTGTGTCTCTTTTCAGATTGTTGCCACCAAATATTATCGCTATGTATTATATTTAAAGAAATTCAGTAATGAAGAATCTGCGTGATATGTGTGTTTCTTGCAATTTGAAAACATCAACGGCACTTAGAGACATGAAATTTTGAATAACGTAATCTTCCACCAGGAGATGGGCAGCTGGAAGCGCGAATTTTGAATTTCGAATTTGGTTTTGTCATCTGTTTCACCTTTTGTAAAACGTTAACGAAATTTTATCAACAAACTTAATGATTTCAAAGCGAGCAGTCACAACAGTGTACGGGAAAAAAGCATTTCTATTTACAGCACGTGAGACTGTCTATCGGAAATTCTAAAGATATGCTGCTTTTAAATGTATTTATCCCAAAGGGGAGTTAGCCGAAATGCTCTCGAAACATGTATGTGTGTGTAAATAAAAAAATGCCTTTTTGGATGTAATATAAAATTTGACAGCATTCAGATTTTGTTTTTCTTCATTTATTTTTTAATGATTTTTCTCCATTTTCAGTGCTATTGTAAATTTGCTTATTTTATTCTGTTAATGTTGTAACATATTTATGCAAGTCTTGTGGTATACTTTGTGAAGTACGAGGAGATAAAATTAAAGTTAACTAAAAAAAGTAGTATGTGTTGAAAAAATTGGTCATTTTTCCAATATTTAGTAGTTGATATTTTCAAATAAACTGAAAAACAAAAGTGTCGGAAAACAAAAATGTGAGCCACTGTGAGTATTTGAACACTTTTTGAACAAACAATTCAGATTTGATATAAACATGCAGAATATTGGCTCATCCGGTACTTCCTTAGATATCATTTAGCTAAAATTATATATTTTATTGCTTTGGAGTGGCTTTAACTAATTATTTCGAATACGAATGTTCCATTTCGTCACATTCTTGGGTAAGAATTGCTATAGTAGAACTTTAGAAGGAGTATCAAGTTTTCATATTCTTTTCCATGCACGTTGCATAGAATTTTAAGACCTATAAAAATGCCATAATTCTGAATGTTTTTAGCTTCTTAAATCTTTTAGTCTCCCTCAAAACTAACATTGTTCTGAAGATATGTGTGTTGGCATTATAATAGAAAACTTTAATTGTGAATTGCATTCACATTGGAAGAATTACCAGCCATGTAAAAGTCTAAAGGCAGAAGACAAAATATCCACACATCTCCTCTTCTAACGCTGACGCTAATCTTTCGATGTCTGTCCTCTTAAACATCTTTAAAACGTTATTTATTCTTATATATTTTGCCAGTTACTGTTTTCTCTAAAAAAATCTTTTTCTCCTAAATCTTTTCTTACTGTTGCCATTTACCATTTTCTGAGCTCTGTCTTGCCGTGACTACACGCTTGCAAATCCTTGGGTTACAGACCGAAGAATATGGAGAAGTTATTAATCTTCAGAATACTTGTATAACAATCAGAAGTTTTCGAAGAAATGCCATGTGCTCATATTCTTTCCTGCAACTTACTCCATACATGTTCGATAAGATTTAAGTTCGAACAATACAACGCAATTTTGATAACGTTAGGACAGTTCTATAATAACCACAAACAGTCATTTAGGGCTGTTATCCTAATGGAACTTGAATGCATGTATTCCCAGTTCATAAGATATTTTCTCTCTCTTCGAGCATGCCTTTGAGATATAAGCACTCTTGGTATTCGAGAGGTCCCGGCCAGGGCATTACTAATTTTTCACGTCTCCTGCTTCAAAATAACATAACAATTCTATAAGTTCTATTGCAGATGCTTTCAAGTTTTCATTAAGAATATTTATATATTGTTGCGTGAGTACGGGTTGAAATAGACTGAATACACAAGTCTGATAATAGGTGAATTAAAATTCAATTTTATCAAACGAAATATTTCAGATTGATATTTTCCACAAAAATATTCGTACAATGTTCACAGTATCACACAGTATAATCGGTAGTTACATTACAAACTACTAAGAACGTAAAACACAACGCAACGCAAAGCGCATCTAAAGAGAAAGCTAATCCGATCTCAAGCTGAACTTGCAACAATAACAACAGCAGCTTACTAAACACTGAGAGCAGATGCTCTCGCTTCGGCTTTAAATAGTTTTCAACCGACCGGGAGATATTTCTAGTAGTTTCTGCTTCTCTTAATTACTGGAAAGCAATACGGGGGGATTACGGATACAGCTAACATAGTGGTCAATTACATTTATTCAATTTCAATACAAATTACCGAGATATCTATTTACTGAATGTTAAATGCAAGTACCCCTGTACTTTTACTTTTCTGGCATAGCTTTCTCTTAAAAATTTGTCTCGAGCTACATTACACAGAAAAACAGCAATTTTACTTATAATTCTGCTAAAATTGCTTATCTAAGTACAAAATCCGTAACAATATTCATATACTGATCCATATCATTTGCTATAAAAAAGTAAATTTCCTATCCCAGGGACAGCTAAACTCCTCCAAACCATTATACTTCCACCTCCGTGCTTAACAGTTGTTAGTACAATTTTCTGCTTCAATTTTTCATTTCTCTTCCGTATTTCTCTAAAGGACCCAAATACATAAAATTTTGTCTCTTCTGAAAATGCAAATTTTTTTTGAATATTGTAAATCATTTCCTACCATGGATTTCGTGTATGCCAAGTGTATTGCTTGCTATCTTGGCGACATGAATTTTTTCTTCCTGATCGCCCATTGTATCCATACACGGTAATGACTCTTCTAACAGTTCTAGAGTTATATTTTTAGCCCCAAAGGGGCGTTAGTCCCAAAAGGCTGTTAGTCCCAAAAGGCTGTTAGTCTCACAGCGGCATTTTGCGTCGTTTTACTTTCTTCGTTGATTTACTTTTCAAACCATTGCCACCAAATATTATTAGTATGTATTATATTTAAAGAAAATAAATAGCGAAAAATCTGCATGAATGCCTGTAAGCTTCTCGTATTGTAAAAAAACAACGGTTACTAGAGTCATCGAATTTTGAATAACGTAGTCCTCCAACAGAACTTGGGCACTTAGAAACCCTAATTTTGAATTTTGAATTTGTTTTATTATCTATTTCAAATTTTATGTATAGTGTTACGAGTATGTATAACAGTGTGTTAAAATACGATGTAACCATGGGAATGTTTAATTCCGCATACAGAAAAAACTAATAACTAATAACCCTTGTATAGACATGTACCGTCTTGATTTCGGAGTGTAGCTCTAGATAGTTACGAGATCCGGACGATGCCCGATTAGTCTATGCAAGCCGACCGGGTGTCCGGACCTGCTTTCACCTATCACCTATTTAAAATTTTGTCAAATTTTAATGAAGTTTTGATTAACAAATTCAACGATTTCAAAGCGAGCAATGGCAACACTAACGGGAAAAAAACATTTTTATCTCCAGCGCGCGAGACTGTGTATCGGAAATTCTAAAAATATGCTGTTTTTAAATATTTTGTGATATTGCTGTTGAATTGAATTTTATGGTTTAAGTGCGAAGAACATGATATTTTAATAAATAGAGATAACAAGCAAAGCATTTAAAAAAGTTCTTTTGAGCGTAATATAAAATCTGAAAACTTTCAGTTTTTCCTTTTTTTTTATTGAATATATTCTTTACAATCGTTGCAAGATTTCTAGCGTCAGTTTTGGGTTTTGTTTGATTTTTCATAGGATAAATCTTCGATTCTTTCGTATTAGTTTGGAATATGGTGTTCAAGATTTCACTGAATTTTGAGGAGTTCGACTCAATTTCCATTGTTTTAATGCATCAGAGATAGTTCAACGGTTTGCATTATAATTTTTCGAATATTTTAACAGCTCTATTGTGTTGCAAATTGTGAATAGTTAAGTTTCGAACAGAACGTACTGTTAATTGATAACTTCTTGTCGTGTTTATTTCAGATATGGAACTTTCAATATATTTTGCTAAATGAGTAATAACATCCAAACGCAGATGATAATTCCTGTGATGTATTTTCATTTAAAACCAAAATTATGACAAGAAACATCATCTTTGAAAGAATCTCAATAAAACTTTGAGTGCCTGAATTACTATTTCGGTTACTAATTAGCACCTTTAGCATAAGTGATTTTATTGCAAATAATATTTTAATGATATTTATTTTACAAGTAAGGCTTAAAATATAGAAAACAATTACATATTAGGAAAGCATCTAAAGTCTATATTTTAGTGTTTAATACAAGATCTGCGCAAATACAATTCAAAAATACAAGAATCCGAAAACAAATGGGAGACACTGTACATTTTTATTTAAGATATTTTCAGTTTAGATAAATTTATTGGAATGTATGATCATTATTAAAGCGAACAGCATCTTACTTTCGTATAGCAAATGACGTTAGTTAATTTACTGGTTTGTTTTCTATTAAAAAACCATAATGCCATTTACGAAAAGCTGATATCAAAATTACTGTATAATATGTTGTAGATAAATTTCAGCTTTGCGTTTCGTCAATACTACTATTTAAGGTAAAAATTCTTCACCAGATCCTCTTGCCATCTTCCAGTTCCTTAAAATAACTAAAAGAAAATAAAATGCGATACATTTCAGTCGTAGCAGAGCCACTGTATTACTTTTTTAAATTTTATTTTGGTGCCTGTCAAGAAGACCATCGTCTGAATACGAAAAAAAAAGAATGAAATTTAGTACTTATTAAAAGTTTGCAATTAGAGGAATTAAAAAGTGAAAATTGGATTAGAACTAAGAATCTTTTGTCACGCTTGTTGCCGACTGAAAGAAAAAAAAATCTTATATATATATATTTCTTTCCTCTTCGTTCAAAACCGCATCTGCAGTATTTAATTAGAGTTTATTCCAAATCATTCCCACCTCACTCCCTGATTTGTTTCCACTTCTCTAAATACGAAATATAAAAACCTCTTCTCATGCCAATTCATGCGTAAGTCGCAGAAAACTCCAAACCCCTCATAGAAAAGAATAATAATAAAAAAAAAAAAAATCCGAAGAGAGGAGGGAAAAAAAAGCTTAAAAATAATAAAACAGTAAAATCACAGCTTTTTGAATCCATCCATACCCCATCCTATGCCTGAAATCCAACGCCCCCTGGCGGCAGTTTGTTGAGCGCAGAGAGTGAAAGTGATGCCCAAGAAAATTCCTTTTGCCGCGCGTCGTCATGGATACCGAATTCCAGAACCACGCCCCCCACCCCGCCGAGCGAAACGCACACTCTGTAACGATCGTCTGCTCATGGCGGGACGGCGTGAATTCCTTCTCCCAGGCGCGAGTTGAGTTAGCTGCGCGCTGAAGAATTTTCGAAAGCGAATTAAAATGTAGAATAATTCCGAAATTCAAATTTCGGTTTTCTGAGGCTTTATTTAAGTAGAAGTTTCTAAACTTCTTTTTCCTTTATTTTCCTCTTTTTTTTCGAGTTGTGAGTCATTCTAAAGGAACCAGCTGCCATGCTGAGACACACTCGAATATATTCTGTCGCCCCTTACCACCTACGAAAGTTATCCTAAGGGTAAGTTACTTGAATATCTTCTAAATGTGTTCTAAATTGAATCGAAACTTTTTCTTCAGAAAATGTTCTTTTTTGCGGTGTTTTTCACAAAAGCTACATGTTTCTTTATATCTCTTTGCACCATGACAACAGGTTAGAAGCGTCCAGAACAGTGGACCACGAAATGTCGGTCGCGAAGCCGCAGACGATTTTGGTTGGTCCCAAATATTTTTTTGTTTTGTTTTATTGTGTAATTATGCATGTTTATTTATAAGCGTTATTTATGATATTTATGATTATTAAATTATTTATGAAATTATTTATTATTAAATTATTTATGAAATTATTTAAGAAATTATTCATTATTACATTATTATTATTTATATTGTTTAATATTAAATTATTTATTATTATTAATTATTATCTTTTTTTCGCCCCGCCTCATTATTCATAGCAGTTATAGCTTGAGATAAATTGAAATTTCGGTAAATTACTTTGGTACTTTCGTACTGAATTTCCTCTCTTTTTTCTTCATCCCCACCCCTTTTTCAGAGCAGTCACGTATATGGATCGGTATGCTGTGCAGTCACAGCGTATGGACTGCAGTAATAGAATGTCTTTCAAGTATACTTCTGGAATATTTTTTTTCAAGGCGCTTGCGCTATTAAAGCCTAAAATATTTGTTATCAATAAAAAAATACATAATAACTTTAATGAATTCAGTTATTTTCTCAGGTTCAGAGAGTAATTAATAATAAAAGAGATGAATAATTGCGTTCATAGCTTTTAAATGGCTTAGTTCCTTAATCAGTAAGAAACAGTGTAAATCCGAAAGAAACAGGAAATATTTTACGTTTATCTGAATGGAAACACACGGGCTCGGAGAAGGTAAAAATATTTTATTTTGAGCTAAGACAATGGTTATACATTTCTTTTAAATCGTTAAATTTGTTGATTAACTTTAAACAACTAATATCTTACGCTTCGCGGAATGAGATACATTTCTTTTAAATCACTGAGTTTCTTGATCAAAACTTCATTAAGTTCGCATAGAAGATAAAATAAATAAAATCAAAAAAATCAAAATTCTGGCAAAATCACTCGGCAAAGCGTAAGATATTTGTGTTCCGAATTCAATCAATAAATGCAGTGATTTAAAAGTGTTGCGACTGCCCGAAATAAAATATTTTTGGCTTCTATGCGCTAATTACCTTCTGTCCAAATATATACTTAAAATAAAAAAAGAAAAATAGAATTTTAAAATTAGTGAATCTCAAAACTTATTCAGGAGGACTAAAAAGTAAAATCCTGTGCAATTGCTGCAAAGATATTATTTAATTCAATATAGCAATAGAAAAAATAAAGGAAATTATCTCCTAGGAAATTCGAAGGGAAATTTAGGATGCAAAAGTATGCTATTGTGGTTTGTAGATGGCTGTACGGAGAGATTACAGTTTCCCTTGAAAGGTCAGGATCTTTCCATGGAACCAGCTATGATTCCTCTGCTTTACTTTACTGTTTTACTTTTAATTTACACTGTTTCTTTATTTATTCCAGTTTTGTTTTCACACTAGTGTATTTTACCTTTCAAAAATGCTTTCTTAATTGCCAATTTTTACCATAATAGCTCATATTTGCATTCTGAATTTCACTTCGAATTTCTCAGGAGATAACTTCCTTTATTTTCTCTATTAGTATATTGAATTATATATATATATACAATATTTACCAATAAGTATTTGGACACCTGTGATAGATAGGAAGTTGGCAGAGACTTCACGAGCGGCAAATATAGCTTCAACCCGCCGGGGCATGCTTTCCATTAAGTCTTTGTAGGACGGTTATTGGAACTTTCTTCTTCTAGGATTGGAGAAGACATATTAGTTCCTTCACGGATACTGAATGCTTGTTTCACCCCTTAAGTCCGCCATCCAACTCGTCCTAGAGATTCCGGATAGCGCTCAGGTCTGGGCAGATCGGTAGATTTGGCTAACCGCAGTGTCATCATACCAATCAATGGTGAACCTCTCAACATGACAGATGGTATGTCCACCTGAAAATAACATGGTTCCCACCCGTAAAACTGCCGTAACGTAGGAAACATACTGTCATCCAAAATAATGCAGTAGGCGTCGGTGTTGAGTTTACCGTGAATTTGGACTAAGGCTTCAGCCCATACCAGGAGAAACACCCCCAGATTGTAATTCCACCTTTCCCGAACTTTGCTGCAACCACAATACATTCTGACAGGAGATGTTCTCCAGGCAGATCCTGCCATCCGAAAGGTAGGGGGGGAATCTTGTTTCGTTGCTCCAGAGAACTCTTCCACTGTTTAACGTTTGAGATATTGTGATATTATACGAATACCTCTGAGGAAATTTTTCAACATTTTGTTTTATTTCTTGCGAAAAGAATAAACTTTTTTTTTAATGGACGATAACACACGTCCCCATAGAGATGACGTCCCCATCGTCGATGACTACCTGGAGAGTGAAGGGATTGCGCGTATAGCGTGGGCAGCATATTCGCCCGACCTTAATCCCATTGAAAATCTTTGGGATGCTCTCTGCCGTGCTGTATCTTCACGTTTCCCACCTCCAGCCACTCTTATTGAGCTGGAAACCGTTCTACAAGAAGAATGGCGATTGCTTAATTCTGCGGTGGTTGACCACCTAATTGAAAGCCTGGTCATAAGGTGTAAACTTTGTATACAGATGACGGGGGACGATCACATATCCTATTAATGTCCTTTTTTCCTTTTATGCTGTTTATTTTCTCTTTATACATAATTCTGTTTAAGTCTCCAGTATGTCATTATCTGATAACTTACAAAAATTTAATATTGGTTTCATTTCTGTATATAATTAGTGATTTTGTTTTATGCATAAATATATATGCTACTTTCCTGCGAATTTTGTGTCAATCAAAGCAGCGTTTGTTGATTTTTTTGCATTTTACATCTTCGTGCTTAACGTTTGGAAGTGAGTGTATAAACAGACAATTAAATGCCATGAAATGGGAAAAGAATGAGAAGAAACCAAAGTTCTGGAACTATGGAATGCGGAGCAGAGTTTGAGCGATAGTGAATTACCCCGTTTTAAAGCACTCACGATTTCTGCAGTGTGTGGCAACAGTAATGGACTATCCATCAATGGGCTTATCAATGGAGATGATCATTGATACAGGAGCTAATGTTACCATCATTCGCACAGATTTTGCTCAACAATTTCAAGATAAACTGATTTGGACGCCATCTTGTGTTACTCTCCAGACGGCGTCCGGCGAGAAACTCGACATAGATGGAACGTTAAACGTGAATATCACCTTTGGAAATCCCACCTACTATCACACAACATACGTGGTGGATATTGCAGATCCTTGCATATTCGGATTGGACTTTTTAAGGAAATATAATTTTTCCTTGGACTTCAAAAAAAAAAAAAACTGCTTTCAGCATCTGAGGACATGACTAGCCGTCATCAGAAGGGATCCTCAGCTGGTAACGCCGAAGTCTCGTCTGAACGACCCTGCTTAGAAAACTGCCGAAATTATACTAGGGTCGAAGAGAAATGCCAGACTATCAACAATTCTCCATTCAAGATACTTATCGGTCGTAACCTTCGTCTGCCTAATGTTTGGTCGCCATCCGGATGGGCCTTCATCGCCTGAGGAATACATCCAAGATGTCCAGGCCAGGTTTGAAGTGATGCACCGTTCTGCACGAAAGCGAGTCAACTTGGAGACAAGTTGATGAAGACCCGATACGACGCGAGAGCTGGTGAACATCGATTCAACGAAGGAGACAAGGTGTGGTTGTGGAATTCGACTCGATTCAAAGGAGTCTGTCCGAAACTACAGTCACCTTGGAATGGCCCTAAACAGGCCCTAAACAGGCCTGTTTAGTTCAGCCTAAACAGGCTGAACGACGTCGTGGCTCGGATCCGTAAGTCATCGAACTCTAAACCTAAAGCCGTTCATTACGACAGGTTAGCTCCTTACTATAGCCATAATGTATGTAATTGTAAATAGTAATGTAAATAGTAGAAGACCATGGTCCTTTTTGTATTTAGTATTTGATACTATTTGATTTGTATTTAGTATTTGATAGCATTTTATTTGTATTTAGTGTTTGATAGAATTTGATTTGTTGAAATTTACTTATTACAATTATTGTTTATTTTGTTATTATAATGTAATATTTATTACTGCATTGATGCCTTACTTCTAGTAAATATATATAAGTTTGGCTTCCTGTCCAGGGATTGTACTAGCCGGGACGTGCAGTCCTAGGGAAGGAGGCAGTGTTACGGATTTCGAATTTATTTAGCAATTTATTTAGATTTTTAATTAAAATTGCTTTATTTTCCCGTGCAATGCGGACGATTTTTGAAGAGAAAACTACTTCGGAAAAGTAAAAATAAAAGAGCGCTTGCTTTTAATATTTAATAAATAAATATCTCGCAATTCCTGTTGCCATCCACAAAAATCGAGAAACTATGTTTTACCAGAATGTTCTAGAGAATAATTAAAAAGCTTATAAAAGTCGAATTAGAACACTTCAGCTCAGTTGTAGCTATTTTAAGCGAACTTTTGTTTACCTAGCGCTGTTATTTGATTGTAGCGAATTCGCTGTGAAATTGAATTAGTTTCTCTGTTTTGAATTGAGTTCTGTTTAATGTTTGAGATATGTGTACGAATATCCCTGAGATTCGATTCGTGAGACGTAGATTTGTACGAATATCCCTGAGGAAATATTTCAACATTTTGTTTTATTTCTTGTGAAATGAATAGATTTTATTAACTTTTTTTCCTACTTGTGCATTCAATCCATTACGAATTCGTACGTAGGAACCCGTACTCGTATTTCATATCGCCGTTTATATAGCATTGGCAGGAATTGTGATTGTTAAATTGATACCAACAGTTTTCAAAAAGCAAAATAAAGCAGGATGAAAATGTATTAAAATTTCAGTGTCTAAGAGGCATTTATTAAAAAATAAATTGTTAGCCCAAATTGCATTAGCCGAGAAAGGCTATTATTTTCGTTTTGGCATTTTGCGGCGTTTCACTTTTCAAATTGTTGCCACCAGATATTAGAGCCCTGCATTATATTTAAAGAAATTAAATAATGAAGAATCAGCATGAATGTATGTGCATTTCTCATACTGTAAGAAAACAACAGTGCCTAGAGACATCAAATTGTCAGGACTGAGTGTTCTATGCATAATCTTGGCGAACATATTCGTGAAGTAATCGAAGTCCTGATCATGAACAGGGAGCTGAATACAGCTATGTTTTGTGGTAGAAAACTGCGGTTAAGTGGTAGAAGAACTGCACGTAAGAAGGACTTGATAAAGTCGTCTTTTATTAAACCACACTTATATACAGCCACTTCCCAACTCGGGAGGGATACAGAAAATAATGACCGCACTTGGGTCTAAACTGAACAATCAAATAATTTAAACTAAAGTTAAGTAGAAATTTAAGTAGTCGTTGCTCACAGAGCTATAAACGCGAGGTTGGCCTCTATGCTAAATTTTGCATAGCAGGATTTAACTAATACTAACGCACTTAAATTTACTTCAATAAGTAACAGAGTAACAGCGCTAAGGCTTAGAATTTAAATACTAGCTAGTCAGGCGAACGTCGAACAGAGCAGCCGTGATCTGAGACTAAAAGCTCTCTCACACCGAGCAGTTCCTACCTATCGCTTAAATACAAACTTGGGTCCACTTCAAATTAGCATAAAGCTGAAACGCGCGCTAATTCTAACGGGAAGTTGAAATAAGAACACATAGGAAAGGAAAATTAAAATAAAACTTTGTTAGTTTAAACTAAAACCTTACAAAATTTTCAATAAGGTAGTTCTCCGTTCGATTATGGGCATCTGGAAGCCTAAATTTGGAACTTGGAACTTGTTTTATTACATATTTCATATTTTGTTAAACATTAAAGAATTTTTGATTAACAAACCAACACAGTTCCATCTACAGGATTATCGAACAGTGCCGCTAAAACGTTTGGAGAATAAAGAAGTGTTTTAACGCTCTGAAAACTCATAAATAACTAAACAACAGTCCAGTAAATATATATAAGTGTTTTACTGTAAATGCAATTAATTTTAATTTTAATTGGAATTATTCATACAGTATGTCGCACTTTAGTAAGTTTTAGGAACAGGAGAAGATGCTGACTCCCCCCCCCCGATGACGACTGGAAGAAGAAAACAGGTAAGTAATTTTACCTGAGTAATTCGGAATTATTCAAGATTTAATATTAGTTGTATTAGCTAGCCTTTAATGAATAAAAAAGAACATTTGAGCTCAGAATTTCATTTGTTGATTGAAGCTCATTGTTGACGAGATTATTCATGCAATTCTTGAGAAAAAATCTTACGCTTCTGTTCTTTAAGGTTACCATTAAACGGGGTGTTACATTTTTGGACGCAGTCCCAGCAGAGAAAACACACACACACACAACAAAAAATTAGAAACATTGAAAATTAGTGTTAAATTAAAAAATCTAATGGCGCAACGGACTAAAAAGTAGCTCGTAACTTCCGCTAACGGAAATTCGCATTAATAAATAAATGCGTACACTTCCCAAGTACACTCTGCGCAAAATGTTCTTAAAAAAAAGGACAGTTCTATAGGTCTTGTGCTACAGGGCTGATGGATGAAATTTAAATCGCTTTTTTCATGTCTTCCAAAGAGTGATAGAGGATATACATTAGATTTATATATAGCACTGTTTTAACATAGCTATTTTCACCCAAAATTCGGCTTTTTCTGTAGTGATATACCGATCTTTTTCGATATTTCAACTATCCGACTCAAATTGTTAAATTTTGTAAAGTTTGTTTTCAAACTGACCAAGGAATTAAAAATTTAACTCGACGCCCTTTTTCAGAGCGCACCAAAAATAATTCGCTTGGAGAAATTCTTAATTTATGTAACATATTTTCCTTTCCATTTTCATTGTTCACGAAAGGCATAAAAAACGCATCGTTCATACATTGCACTAATTTTAATAAAGTGCGTAAATCGCATTTAGCGTTATTATCGCTTATAAGAATTATTCCAATTTAGAAAACGTGCCAATATATAAATTCACTTATATCTTGGGAAATGTTGAATAAAAACCCTAATGTTAGTATGCTTTAGATGCACATCTGTTTTAAGATGATAGCAAAAATTTATTGGTTATAAGTCAAAAACGTTTCCGGAAAATTTATGAAAATCATAAAAAAATACAAACTTAAAAAAATCAGAAAACAGCTGGTAATTTTATTTGAACTTGACATATATTTTGCATTCTGAAGGTAGGAATCAACTAAATTTAATAAAAAAAGAGCTATTTATAAATTTATACTAAATTCAATTAACATTGAGAAGCTAAACTTTTAAGAGGTAACGTTTTAAAACCTCTTAATGCGATTTTCAGAAAACTTCGCACTTCGCCACAATTAGAGTCGTAGAATCGAAACATGCAAAAACGATGGATAGGTCATTTCAGGAAAAGTCCGATTTTGTGTCAAAATGCCCTTGTTAGAACAAGGCTATATATAAATCTAATATATAGCCTAAGTTACGCTTTCGAGACATGAAAAACGCAAGTTAAATTTCGTCAATTTGCTCAGTAGAACGACAGATATAGAACTGTCTTCCCTTTCTTTTTTTTTAGCCCAAAGGTGCAATTTGCCCAGAACAGAAGGGCTATTAATTTTATTTCGGCATTTTGCTTTGATTCACTATAAAAGTCTGAATCACTTTTCAAATTGCTACCACCAAATATTAGAGCCCTGCCATTATTTAATTTAATCAAATTAAATAATGAAGAATCTGGATGAATCTATGTATGTCTCTCGCATTGCGAAAAACCAGAGGAACGTAGAGACATCAAATTTTGAATAACGTAGTCCTCCTTTCGAATATTAGCATCTGGAAGTCCAAATTTGGAATTTGTTTCTTATCTACTTCATATTTTGCAAAACTTCAAAGCGAATTTTTCATTTAACAAACTCAATGATTTCAACGTTTCCCATTAACATTAACAGGGCGTGCACTTTCAAGCACGGATAATTTATGCGCGAAGCTTTCTCTTTTTGTGATGTTGTTATTGTATAACATTTTATGGCTTAAGTGCGAAGAACATGATATTTAATAAATAAAAAGAAAATCTGGTTTCAGATTTTAAATTACGTCCAACGGGGCGTTTTTTTGAACATTTTGTGTGTTAACTGTATTTGTTAAATATCATGTTCTTCGCCCTTAAACCATAAAATACAGTTAAAGAATAATATCGCAAAATAATTTTAAACTGAGCATATCTTTAGAATTTCCTATACACAGCCTCACGCGCTGGAGATAAAAATGTTTTTCCTGTACAGCGTTGCCATTGCTCGCTTTGAAATCCCTGAATTTGTTAATGAAAAATTCGTTAAAGTTTTAAAAAATAGGAGATCGATAAAAAAATAAGTTCCAAATTTCAAATTTGGGCTTCCAGATGCCCATATTCGCAGCAGGATTACGTCATTCAAAACAGGATGGATCTAGATACCGTCGTTTTATCACAGTGCGAGAAATAGACGTACATTTAAGCACATTCTTCATTATTTAATTACTTTAAATATAATACAGGGCTGTAATATTTGGTGGCAACAGTTTGAAAAGTGATTCAGACTTTTAATGTCTCCGACGCAAAATCGCAGAACGAAAACAATAGTCCTTCAGGGACAAAACCCTTTTGGACTAATAAAGGTAACACAGAAAACGTTAAAAAACACCCCTTTGGGTGTAAAATAAAATCAGAAAGCTTTCCAGGTTTTATTTTATTTAGTTATTTATTTATTTATTTTTGTGTGTGTGCAGAGTGTACATCGCTGCCGGATCCGAAATTTTCCACGTGTTAACCGAGGGCTCGTCTTAAGCAAGTCTTGAGTCTTAAGGGAGAGTTACTGTATTTCTAATTAGACCTTTCATGATTTGAACGCATTCTCATCTAAATTAATTCGATTAAAATTAGAAACAATACTCTTAATGATTCATATTGCTCTTAAGGCGTTAAGTGTGTTATTGAAAGTTTTATTATGTTCATATAAACCATGAAATAAATATATATAAAAAAAAAGAAAATCTGAAAGGTTTCAGATTTCACATTACGCCCAAAAGAACGCTTTTTTAACGCTTTGTGTGTTATCTTTATTTAGAGTCTCGGCCGCTGGAGATAAAAATTTCTTTTTCGTACAGTGTTGCCATTGCTCGCTTTGAAATCGTTGAGTTTGTTAATCAAAAATTCGTTAAAGTTTTACAAAATTTGAAAAAGATAATAAAACAAATTGGAAATTCAAAATTCGGGCTTTCAGGTGCCCGAGTTCGGTTGGAAGACTACGTTATTCAAAACTGGATGGCTCTAGGTGCCTTTGTTTTTTAACAGTGCGAGAAAAATTCATGCATTATCTCAGATTCTTCATTTTATACTTTCTTTAAATATAATGCATGGCGACAGTATTTTTTGGCAACAGTTTGATAGGTGAAGCAACGCAGAAAGTGAAGCGATACAAAATACCGTTTTGAGACTAATAGCCCTTTGGGACTAACGCCCTTCTGGCCTAAGAAATTCAGAATTCGATTTCGATGTGCATGTGGTTCAAGTCAAAGACAATATTTGTTATTCTATGAGCATAGACAGATACATAGCGGTTTAAAGTAAATTTGTTCTGCTGCTTTTGAGCAATGACAGACACAAACAAACAAAAAAACATACGTACATATATGCATGCGCACATGCATACATATTCTTTATTTTTCGTTAATAGAGATAACGCAAATATGGAGAAATGAAATGAGCTTATAAACTGTAACTTTAGTTCCATGCAAATGTACGTAATTTAGCCGCTTATTCTTTCATTTTCCTTTTACATGCCTTTTCAAATGCGGCTCGATGACTTAAACTGATACTTTGGAAATCTTAGCTAATGAGTACATATTAAAAACTCTGAACATTATCATCTCATGTGTCTGAGAGGAGTTACTGCAGTTATTTGGAACAAACATATCTCTTAGAATTTCTCATAGAGAAAAAAACGAATAGAAAGTTTCCTTGTTACACAAATATATCCGGCTTCTTTTGCAGAATGAGAGTTCCTTGCTTGCATTGCTTTGTGTTGAGAAAGATGGTAGTGGCATTTATAGAATCTCTAAGTAAGTATTTAGTGGGTATTTAGAGGGAGGAAACTTAAATTCGTTGATTTTCTCACTGTAACAGTGTTCTTCGTATGCAGGTTGATTAAAGAAATGGAACCAATTTCACTGTTTTCGATAGAAGGAAATAGTTTGCGATTGTTTAAGGGAGTAAGGTCTTTTTTTAGCCTCAAAAAATTGATTTTTGAAGTTTGATTTTGAAAAATATATAAGGTATTTCTCCCGCCTTCTTCGCATGCCTTCGTGGTGTAGTGGTCTGCATCTTCGACGCGTAACCAAGAGGTCCGTGGTTCGATTCCCGGCGAAGGCGTTGCTCATTTTTCATTTCACCTGATTCGAAATAACCTAATGTCTCTACACTGGCGCCCGAACTAAAAAGATGGTGGATGATGATTCTCCGCCACCGGGACTTAGCGATTGGGTCCCCAAAACCCCAGTTGCCCTTTAAAAGGGGGAGTATATAAAGTATTTCTCCCGCCTTCTTCGCATGCCTTCGTGGTTTAGTGGTCTGCATGCTCGACGCGTAACCGAGAGGTCCGTGGTTCGATTCCCGGTGAAGGCGTTGCTCAATTTTCATGTCTGATGCTTCGAATTAACCTAATGTCTCTACAAATAGAGTCAGGTTTTTTGATTCTAAAAATATGTAATACCTTTAGATCTGAAGTACTAGACGCTTGTAAATTAAGAGGAAAATTTTGATGTGGACTTTTACAGGACTTATTTGAAATGCCTGTTAAATTATACACAGTTTTTGATGTACTTCATTTAAACTTATTTCCTCGAATTATTCGAATTTAATTAAACGATCCCTTGAAGCAAGTTGAAAATGACGTTAAAATTGTAAAATTTTGAAATTAAATATCCCGGTCAATTTTTCTCACACGGGAGTAAATTTTCTACAATTCTATTTTCTTATGATGATTATGATACTTTCTCAGACATAAAATACGGGAACCGGTAGACCCATCCAAAGTTAGATTTAGTTATTTGTCCAAAATTAAAGATTTGTTTTAAATTTTACGGTGCCAAACTACGAAATATGCATCATTTAAATCATTTTTGTAAGTCGAAGTATATGACTAAGACCAACGATTGCGAAAATTAAATCCGGGTAAGAACTTTTAATCTGGGAAAGGGGGTGTATTATAGATACATTTGGTAATATCGACTGCAGTAAAAAAGGGAGGCGCATAACTAGATATTATACCAGTCCCCTGTGCAAATTTTCAACGTTCTGCTGCTAATCGTTTTTGAGTTATGCCAGATACATACATACGTACGTACAGACGTCATGAAAAAATCTCTTTTGAATCCCTTTTAAATATATTTTACAATACGTTTTCAGAAATACGGTCCTTTATTCTGTTCGCACATACATATGTCACACACAAAAAATATCGCCTAAATGGATTCAGGAATCGTATAAATGGATATTTCCTTTGAAATCTGAAAACCGAAATAATTCGCGATTACAAACTTCCTTTACAAAGAAGTGAAAAAGTGTAATGATTTCATTGAGTCCAGCGAGTGTCATTTCATAAAATATTTAACATTTCTATCTAGGTATCTCAGTTCAATTTCATTTAAATCAATTAGATTAAAAGTAGAAAAAAGTATGTAGAGATATTAGATATTTTTTGAAAGCAGGAGAGAGGAAAAATGAGCAATGCCTTCGCCGGAATTCGAACCACGGACCTCTCGAATACGCGCCAAGCGTGCTGACCACTACACCACGAAGGCATGCGAAGAAGGTGGGGGAGAAATACCTTATAAGTATTCTAAAGAACAACGGTTACTGCTTTTCAATCGTTTAGTTTGCTACTTAGTAACAGATTCAGTTAACAAGGTAAATATCTTATCTTTTACTGAATGGCAACAGGCTGGTGAGTAGAAGTTAAAACCATTTCATTTCGGGTAGTGACAACACATTGCTTTTAAATAGCGGAGGACAAAAATTAAAAGATAACTAAGTACCTTATATTTTGTCGAATAGCAACAGCCTGGTGAGCTGGAGGTAAAAATGTTTTATTTCGAAGAGTTGCCACCGCGCGCTTTTTAATTTCCGAGTTTGCTAATCAAAAATTCATTAAATTCCTACAGCATATCAGATAAGTGAAAAACAAATTTAAAATGTAAAATTTTGGCTTCGAGGTGCTCATGTTAGCATGGAAAACAATGTGCATTCAAAATTGAATGCCTCTAGGTGTCACCGTCTTTCCACAACGCGAGAAACATAGAATTATATACATGTACATAAAATTCTCCATTCTAACTTCATTGCGCGAAGTAAAGGAAGTACTGTAATCGCAAAAAATTCCGGATACCAAAATTCAGCGAAAATATCCATTTTGACCGCTATCGAATTTAACGATGTTTTTGCTTCACATCTGTACGTAAGGACAGAATAAAGAACTCCATTTCCCCAAACGAATTATAAGCTGATTTAAAATGATTCACTGAATTTTAAAATGATTCAGGAGAAATTTTTGTCGTGCTGTCTGTACGCACGTACGTACGTATGTACGTATGCATGTATCTCGCATAACTCAAAAACGAGTAGCCACAGAACATTGAAATTTTGAATATAGCACTGCTATAACATGTAGATCTGTATCTCCTATTTTGGTGGCAAACGACCGCACCTAAAGTATATATATATCTTTACCCATATGGACTAAATACATTCAACCAACACATTAAGTTAAATTCTGTAGTTCCAACTTACTGCCATTTTAAATTGTTTGGTAAAAAAAGATCACGAGGAACCAGAGCAGGTAATAAACAGAAAAATAGATTTTTTTTCGACAATAGATACAGTAAGGTTAAACTATAACATAAATAATTACTTTCTTACAGAAAATTTCACCAAAAATATCATTACTTGGTTGCATACTTGTTAGCACAAATTCTTAATCTTTCTTATTAAATTTATCGAACAGCATTTTACCGGACACAATATAATCAGAGACCTAGTAATAGATTTTTGCAATTTTAATTCTCTACCAGTAACGAGTGCAATAAATTTTACTGCAAAATCAACTTCCTACGTCCAAACTATGACAATATTCAGTTCAGCAAAATTTTCAGAAAATGTCAACAACAATTTCCAGCTACTAAAGTACAAATCTCACCAGCTTTTAAGCATCAAAAACCTCTTAGCAAATCGTTAATTGACCACCATGATCTAGATTCTGCAACCCAATGATACTGCCAAGAACTTCAATACAAAGGCTACATACACGAATATCATAAACATATTGTTACTGGCAATTTAACAATAGTAAAAAACCAGCTTTTAAGAAATTTAATGGAAAAAGGCACCAAATTCAGACCAGTCTCGAAAATTGGCAAAAATCACAGTTTTAAAAGTTTCGAAAAAAATCTTAACGAGTTCACAGTTAAAACTATTTACATATTAAATATTCCAAATTCTGCCTTTATGGCATTAGGAGAATTAAAGCAAAACATTCGAAGCACTGAATTTGACAGCAATTTACCATGGAATTTCGTCAATCCTCTTTTACAAGATTTGAAACAAAAATTCATTATTACAAAAATTGACAAAGCCGGTAATAATTTCAGCCTTATTTCAAAATTTTTTATGTCTCACTAATTAATAATGAACTGAATAATGGCGTTACTTACAAACTAACCAATTCACAAGAAAATGTCATTTCAAAGAAACTTAAAGCAATTCATAAAAAACTCCCAATTTCACAACCATCTAACTACAATAGATTAGCAAATCTATATGCTCTTCCTAAAGTCCATAAATCACCACTCAAATTTAGATTTATTGCAATTCTTTTTACAAATAATTGTAAAAAGAATATAGGTTACATATTTGCAATTTTACTTAAAAAAATCTGTATTTTAATTCATCAACTGGTTAACAAACAACGTAACTATAGTTGGATTATTTATAATAATACTCCAGTTCTCAACATATTTAAAATTTCAGAAATTAAGAATATTAACTGCTATGACTTTGAGAACCCTCATACTTTTCAACCATTAGAAGAAATTTTTACTAGTTTAATGCAACTCCCACACCTTTTTCCTGATTTGCTTAACATCCTTTGAATTGATAGATGGAAAACTTACCTGAATTGTGCATTATTTAATAACTACATTAAATTCAATAATCAGATCTTTCAGCAGATCAGAGGATTACCAATGGGAGCCAACAGTTCTACGCAAATATGTAACTTATTCCTTTTTGCTTATGAATATAAATTCCGGCTTAGTTTGAATAAGAATGAATTAAAGTTATTTGAGTATACATTTAGATACATTGATGATATTATAACTTTCAATAATAATTCTACCTTAGAACAATTCAAAATTTACCCAAATAGTTTAACACTTAATAAAACTAATACTAATCAAGATACTATTGAATACCTTGACCTACTTATAATTAAACACAGTAAAATTAAATTATATGATAAAAGGAGAAATTTCCATTTTAATACTATTAAACTAATTAATTGGAACTCTAATATCTCTAGAAAAGTAATAGGTAACACTTTTTATAGCCAACTAATCAGAATAAAAAACATTTGTACTGAAATAGAAGATTTAAAAGATGAAATAATAAAACTAGTTGATATTCAGGTTAATAACCAAGTCCCAACACAATTTATTAATTTACATATTAAAAAGGCAGGCATTAACTTTTCTTCATAATTTATTGACTCTTTATAGTATGATAACATTACCTTAAACCTTAACTGGAGGGTAATGAAGGATTTCAAAGAGTTAAGGGATTATCTTGTAAATATTTCTTGTAAATATTTGTAAATATGTATATTTAATACTGGATTCTTTCCTTTTACTAATAAAGGGCCAACTCTTTTCAAAAGTCTCAATTATAGCCCGAATTGAGTGAAAATTTTAATCTTTTTCTCCTTTTCCTTAACTTTTTGGCCAGTATTTAATAAGTTTTACTACACATCTTAAATTCAGTTTTAATATAATTAAAAATTACAATACTTCTTAATTTTTTTAATTTTTCTAAATTAAAATTCAAAAATACTTCATAAAAAATTACAGTCCTTAGTAATTTGCAACTATTTTTCACATTACAACAGTTTGCTTTTTCACAATTTTTACACATTTTTACATTACTACACAGTTAGATTTAAAAATTTTTTTAGCTACAGAACACACTTTTTACATTACATATAGTTCGCAAGATAATTTTAAATATTTTTTAAATGGTTCTTACATAGTGCAGCTTATCACTCAACTTTACCTTTTACTAGCGCCCTCTTTTATAAATAGAAGAAACACTACTTTACATCATTTAAATTGCTCTTTGTCCGCACTCCAATAGAAGTAATGGTAAATTAATTAATTTAATTTAAAACTTACTTCTTACTTGCCTTTATAATTATTTTAGTATTATTTAATTTACTTTCTAGTTTATTTTTTGTATGTTAATAGTATATGTATCTTTTTTATATATATGCATATTCGTGTCGGGGAAGTTTTTTGTGGGCAAGAGTTTCTAAATTAAATCGGTTTTCTATAAAATTGGTTGTATAAAGAGTATTGTTTTGTATTGGCTTTGATTTGTTCTTTTCTAAAGGCTCCGTTCGTTTGAATTGCTTTTGGTGGGTCACATCATTTGGTTTTACTTTTGGTTTTGGGTTTTACACTTGCCTACATAAATGACGAAACACGAATTGAATAATTGAAGAGTTAGGTTTGAGGGCAATTTCCCCTTGATAAGTCTGTCTTCTGCCAGCTCAACAATTATTCACTTACGCATATTTATTATTTTTAGGATTAAAAAAAAATTTATTACAATTTTATATTTGTTAATAGATTTTGATACTTGCACTTGATTTACTTATGTTCTCAGAATTTAAATGATATTGTAGATTAGTTCACAGCAATATAAATTACTCATAATTTCTTTTAAACATATTTCTATAATTAATTTTTTCTTTAAATTACTTTTTACGAATAGAAATTAAGTTATATATATATAATTAATAAGTAAGAATGTAGAAGCTATGGTACATTCGAAACCTCTAAAATCCTATTTGTAAAAGCACAGTTGTGCCAAAAATTACATATCAAATAGAATCAAAATACCATTATTAACAATAAACATTTCGCATAACTCAAAAATGAGTAAACTCAGAACGTTGAAATTTTGTATATAGGGCTGCTATAACATGTATTTGTGCACCTCCTATTTTGTTTGAAATCGGCAGCATCAAAAGTATATAAATATATGTATATATATATATATATATATATATATCCATTCTATTACTCGGCTCAGAGAGCTCAGTCTCTTTATTCTTATATGTTTGTAAATTGTACATTTTTTGCTTTCAAAATAATTCAATTACGTTGTTCTTAATGTTCAGGTTAAGGCTTTTATGCCTTTAGTTTATCTGCATGCAATAGTTGTAGAATTATCAACAATTTAAAGTTGCTTAAGTGCGACTAAGCCTAAGTTTTTTTGGCCATAGCTGTCATACATGTTTACATTTCAAACTTAGCAGAATAGTGGATGTGTTGCTAGTCTAGAAAAACTAAGCTTCGCAACAACAAAGATAACGCGTCTTCTTTTATTATTGCGAACTAAGTCATGCTTAATCCATTCTGCAATTATCACTTAAGTTATTTAATTATCCCACATATTGACTCAACATAGCGTCCACAATAAATTCAGTTTCTATGCCTTCAGTGTCTTTTTGCCGAGTGAGACAAAAGTAAACTTTCAGTTTTGTTCCCCGCCGAAAAATCTGCCTTCTTGCCGCTGGTCTAACTGCTTGTTTTTGCGTAGAAGCTCGAATTTTAATTGCAAAAAATTGTTCTTTAACTCTATTTACGTTTTATATTTTTCTATATTTTTATATTTTTATTAAAGATAATTTGAGATTTTATGGGTGTCATGTGATGTACCCATCAGAGGTTTTTGTAACATACATTATTAACACGAACGGCGTTAGGCCAGAAGGGCTATTAATTTCGTTTTGACATTTTGCGTTGAAACCTTAACGCTTTTATTAACGTTTTGCGCGTTACCTTTATTTATTGAATATCATGTTCTTCGCACTCAAAACATAAAATTCAATTCAATAGCAATATCGCAAAATAATTTTTAAATGAGCATATCTTTAGAATTTCCGATACACAATCTCGCGCGCTGGAGATAAAAATGTTTTTTGGTTCAAAGACGCAGTTTGCCCAGATGAACTATTAATTTCGTTTTGACATTTTGCGTTGATTCACTGTAAGCGTTGTTTCACTTTTCAAATTTTTGGCACCAAATATTATCGCCCTGTTTTATGTTTAAAGAAATCAAATAATGAAGAATCTGCATAAATCTATTGAGTTTCTCGCATCGTGATAAAAGAAAGGTTACCTAGAGCCATCTAATTTTGTACAACGTACGTTTCCACCCGAATATCATCTGGAAGCCCAAATTTGGAATTTGGAATTACTTAATTATCTCTTTCATATTTTGTAAAACTTTAACGAATTTTTGATTAATAAACTCAACGATTTCAAAACGAGCAATGGCGACACTCTACGAAAAAAAAAATCTGAAAGTTTTCAGGTTTTGAATTACGTCTAAAAGGGGTTTTTTGTAACATTCTGTGTGTTTCCTTTATTTATTAAATATGTTCTTCGCGCTTAAACCATAAAATTCAGTGCAAGAGCAATATCCTAAAATAATTTTAAAATGAGCACATCTTTAGAATTTCCGATACACAGTCTCGCGTGGTAGAGATAAATTTTTTTTTTACAACGTTGCCATTACTCGCTTTGAAATCCTTGAGTATATTTTTATATTTCCACACTTTTGGTGCGGCTGATTATAATCAAAAAGGGAGGTGCAGAACTACATGTTATAGCAGTGCTATATATAAAATGTAAATGTTCTAAGTCTTTTCGTTTTTGAGTTATGCGAAATATATGCATACGTACATACATACATACACCACGAAAAAAAAAATCACTTCTGAATCCATTTTAAATCCATTTCACAATCCATTTTGGGAAAAAGACTCCTTTATTCTGCCCCGTACAGATGTAACTCAAAAGCATCGTTAAATTGCATTCGATAGCGGTCAAAATGGATATTTTCGTTGAAATGTGACACCCAAAAAAACGTTTTCGCGATTACACTACTTCCTTTACTTCCTGGAAGGAAGTAAAAAAACCTGCCAGTCCGAAAGTGCAGAAAAGAATATTTTTTTCGAACTTAATTTCGCCTTATAAGACTTGTTCTTCTTAATAAATCAGTTTATACATGTAAGCATAGTTCGCTAATAGTTGCAGTCGTATCTAATTACGTTTTCCATCTTGTACATTGGTTTTTAGTAAGTAACTGAAACAGTTAAAAAGAAAAATCAAATAAACACTGAGGAGGCTGTGGCATTTAAAGTGCTGTCAATTCTTTTAAAAGAATTTTTATACAATTTGTTATCGGCAGATCGTTTGAAAAGTTCTTGCCAGTGTAGAATGTCTTTAGCAAAAAGTTGGGAAATCGATAATTTCATGGATTTGGGGGTACACAAAATAATGACAAGGAACATCGCCTGTCAAAGCATCTCAACAAAACTTTCGAATGTTTGAATTATCATATAAGTTACTGTTTCATATCTTTCGAACGAAAAATATTTTATTATAAGATATGTTTTGATAACATTTACCTTTTCATAAACAAGGCTTAATATGAAGAAGAAATAATATGTAAGAAAAAAGCTAGATAAAAGAATTAGCATTTTGGGGATAAATTACTTTTGCAAAGAACATTTTGATTGCATTTACTTTACAACAAGCAAGGCTTAAGATGGAGAAATGTAGTCATTGTTACCCTCTAACGGTTTGCTATAGATTGACTGCACACAAAACCGATGATAGCGGGATAAAACCACTTATTTTACTAAAAGAAACACTTTACAGTTCTCGAAACTTTCCTCAAAAGCATTGTATAGATCTTCTGAATATGACAGAACATAATGAGGAGTTATCATTTCAAACTACTAATAACGTTTAGTATAACCCTACGCAAAGCACATATAAAGAGCGAAACTTGCACAGAGATCTTTCAATACTATGAAGTCGACTAAATTAAAAGCCACTGGCTGATGCTCTCTTCGCTCTTATATACACTCATGTCCATAAATTAAGGATAATGCAAAATCAGGCAAAGGAAGAGTTAGAAGCAAAACAAATTTGACTTATTTGTAAAGCTTATATATTAAACAAAAGGAAAAGAGCAAAAAAAGATGCTATATGTTTGATACTATTAAAAAAATTAGCGATTTTTTCTCCCTGGAGCAAATTACAAAAAACACCTATTTACAAAAAACCAATATTACATGGTTGGTATGATTGTTAATACATTGTATGTCTCCCAGACGATTCAATACAGTCCGTACAACGCCTAGGCATGCTGAGTATCAAATTATCGATCTGATGTTGGGGGATATTACACCACTCAAAAACCAATGCGAAGTTCCGGTAGACATGTAGGAGGAGGTTGACGGGCTGCAACTCGTCGGCCAAGCATGTCTTACACGTGCTCTACTGGATTCAAGTCCGGAATCGCAAAATAATTTTTAAATGAGCATATCTTTAGAATTTCCGATACACAATCTCGCGCGCTGGAGATAAAAATGTTTTTTGGTTCAAAGACGCAGTTTGCCCAGATGAACTATTAATTTCGTTTTGACATTTTGCGTTGATTCACTGTAAGCGTTGTTTCACTTTTCAAATTTTTGGCACCAAATATTATCGCCCTGTTTTATGTTTAAAGAAATCAAATAATGAAGAATCTGCATAAATCTATTGAGTTTCTCGCATCGTGATAAAAGAAAGGTTACCTAGAGCCATCTAATTTTGTACAACGTACGTTTCCACCCGAATATCATCTGGAAGCCCAAATTTGGAATTTGGAATTACTTAATTATCTCTTTCATATTTTGTAAAACTTTAACGAATTTTTGATTAATAAACTCAACGATTTCAAAACGAGCAATGGCGACACTCTACGAAAAAAAAAATCTGAAAGTTTTCAGGTTTTGAATTACGTCTAAAAGGGGTTTTTTGTAACATTCTGTGTGTTTCCTTTATTTATTAAATATGTTCTTCGCGCTTAAACCATAAAATTCAGTGCAAGAGCAATATCCTAAAATAATTTTAAAATGAGCACATCTTTAGAATTTCCGATACACAGTCTCGCGTGGTAGAGATAAATTTTTTTTTTACAACGTTGCCATTACTCGCTTTGAAATCCTTGAGTATATTTTTATATTTCCACACTTTTGGTGCGGCTGATTATAATCAAAAAGGGAGGTGCAGAACTACATGTTATAGCAGTGCTATATATAAAATGTAAATGTTCTAAGTCTTTTCGTTTTTGAGTTATGCGAAATATATGCATACGTACATACATACATACACCACGAAAAAAAAAATCACTTCTGAATCCATTTTAAATCCATTTCACAATCCATTTTGGGAAAAAGACTCCTTTATTCTGCCCCGTACAGATGTAACTCAAAAGCATCGTTAAATTGCATTCGATAGCGGTCAAAATGGATATTTTCGTTGAAATGTGACACCCAAAAAAACGTTTTCGCGATTACACTACTTCCTTTACTTCCTGGAAGGAAGTAAAAAAACCTGCCAGTCCGAAAGTGCAGAAAAGAATATTTTTTTCGAACTTAATTTCGCCTTATAAGACTTGTTCTTCTTAATAAATCAGTTTATACATGTAAGCATAGTTCGCTAATAGTTGCAGTCGTATCTAATTACGTTTTCCATCTTGTACATTGGTTTTTAGTAAGTAACTGAAACAGTTAAAAAGAAAAATCAAATAAACACTGAGGAGGCTGTGGCATTTAAAGTGCTGTCAATTCTTTTAAAAGAATTTTTATACAATTTGTTATCGGCAGATCGTTTGAAAAGTTCTTGCCAGTGTAGAATGTCTTTAGCAAAAAGTTGGGAAATCGATAATTTCATGGATTTGGGGGTACACAAAATAATGACAAGGAACATCGCCTGTCAAAGCATCTCAACAAAACTTTCGAATGTTTGAATTATCATATAAGTTACTGTTTCATATCTTTCGAACGAAAAATATTTTATTATAAGATATGTTTTGATAACATTTACCTTTTCATAAACAAGGCTTAATATGAAGAAGAAATAATATGTAAGAAAAAAGCTAGATAAAAGAATTAGCATTTTGGGGATAAATTACTTTTGCAAAGAACATTTTGATTGCATTTACTTTACAACAAGCAAGGCTTAAGATGGAGAAATGTAGTCATTGTTACCCTCTAACGGTTTGCTATAGATTGACTGCACACAAAACCGATGATAGCGGGATAAAACCACTTATTTTACTAAAAGAAACACTTTACAGTTCTCGAAACTTTCCTCAAAAGCATTGTATAGATCTTCTGAATATGACAGAACATAATGAGGAGTTATCATTTCAAACTACTAATAACGTTTAGTATAACCCTACGCAAAGCACATATAAAGAGCGAAACTTGCACAGAGATCTTTCAATACTATGAAGTCGACTAAATTAAAAGCCACTGGCTGATGCTCTCTTCGCTCTTATATACACTCATGTCCATAAATTAAGGATAATGCAAAATCAGGCAAAGGAAGAGTTAGAAGCAAAACAAATTTGACTTATTTGTAAAGCTTATATATTAAACAAAAGGAAAAGAGCAAAAAAAGATGCTATATGTTTGATACTATTAAAAAAATTAGCGATTTTTTCTCCCTGGAGCAAATTACAAAAAACACCTATTTACAAAAAACCAATATTACATGGTTGGTATGATTGTTAATACATTGTATGTCTCCCAGACGATTCAATACAGTCCGTACAACGCCTAGGCATGCTGAGTATCAAATTATCGATCTGATGTTGGGGGATATTACACCACTCAAAAACCAATGCGAAGTTCCGGTAGACATGTAGGAGGAGGTTGACGGGCTGCAACTCGTCGGCCAAGCATGTCTTACACGTGCTCTACTGGATTCAAGTCCGGTGAGAATGCTGGCCAGTCCATCCCGGTGATATCGTCCGATTGAAGGCATTCGCTTACGATGTTTGCACGGTGAGGACGGGCGTTGTCATCCATAAACACAAATTGTGCGCCCATGGCGCCCCGAAACAAACGTACATGTTGTTCCAGAATGACGTCCCGATAGATTTGGCTTGTCATAGTTCCAATTTGAACATGCAGGTCAGTCCTGGAACCCAGAATAATTCCACCCCAAACGAGCACTCCTGCAGCACCGTAACGGTGTCGTTCAATGATATTTTCTTGGTGGTAACGGGTATCTGGAGCTCTCCATATGAACGTCCGGCGAGAATCGGACTGCAAGCTAAACCTAGACTCGTCGGAAAACATAACACAAGCCCACTGTTGCGGTGTCCACACTCTCTACTCCAGGCTAACCGCAGGCGACAGGGAGTTGCAATAAGTGGAACGCATCTGACAGGTCTACGAGCATATAGACCAATCTGCCCTAAGCGTCTGTACACGGTCTGCCTTGAAATTGTCGTACCAGTGGCTGAAGAGAGCTGACAAGACGGGTCTGAGGCTGTGCTCCACCTGTTTCTTTTGGCAGTAACTGCCAAATACCGGTCCCCATTCGGCGTTGTAACTCTGGGGCGACCCGTGCTGTAACGTCTACTCACATTACCATCGTCTTGGAATTGTTGCCAAAGCCTGGAGATGACACTTTGGGCAATTCCAAGTTTGTCTGATACTTGCAGTTGGGTACGCCCACATTCCAGACGGCCGATACCACGTAAAAAATCATCCAAATGCGTCCTTTGTGTCATAACTATTCGGTTATTGCACTGAAATGCTTACAAAGCGCCTGCGAACAATTTTACTTCTCTGCCTGTATTCCTTATATATCACTCTCTTAGGCTCTCGTCATTGTGACGTACCATCGGTGTCATCTGGTTACTTCCTGAAATTTGCATATGACTCTTGAAGATGTGTGTAGTGATTTTACAGGTGATAAATTGTTTTTAGAGTTCGATTTCCACGTGACGCCGAATTATCCTTAATTTATGGACATGAGTGTAGTTTTTCCCAGATAGCAGAAGAATTTCCAGTGCCTTCCTTTTCTCGAAATTACTGGAAAACATATACGTTTAAAGTTGTATATAAGGGATTGATAGAGTTTCAATTACACGCAAGAGATTAATTACGATTATTCAGTTATAGTACCAATTACACTTATACAGGGACCGGACGAAAATGACGCAGAATGGTCGCAAGGTTTGGTGACTTCTGGCTATATTTCGCCACATTTGGCGACAAAAATTAGCCTCCAAAAACATCACCAACTTTGCGATATTTTGCCAATTCAGCGAGATAGCCATTTACGTCAGTGATAAATAGACGTGCTGTACTGTAATCTTATTGTTGTCGCAAAGCTTCGCTTCTTGAGGTGTTACATTACACAAGAGATATCACAATTTCGCTAAAAGTATTTACATATATACAAATAAGAATTCTAAAGCTTTCAGATTTTATACTATGCCCAAAGTATTTTTCATTTGCACATACATACACGTTTCGAGAACATTACGGCTCACTTTTGTTCTGAAAATATTTAAAAACAGGGTATCTTTAGCTTTTTCGATTGACAGGCTCGTGAGCTAGAGATAAAAGTGTTTGATTCTGTACAGTATTGCCACTGCTAGCTTTGAAATCGTTGATTTTGTTAATGAAAAATTCGTTAAAGTTTTACAAACTGTGAAATAGATAACAAAACAAATTCGAAATTCAACATTCGGACTTCTAGGTGCCCATATTCGGGTGGAGAACTTCGTTATTCGGAATTTGATGGCTCTGGGTTTTCATTATTTCATTGTTTTTTCACAAGGCGGGAAACATACATACATTCATTCGTATTCATTATTGTATAATTTTTTAAATATAATACAGGGCGATAATATTTGGTGGCAACAATTTGAAAAGTGATACAGCCGTTTAAAGCGGTTCGACGCAAACTGCCATTTCGAGATTAATAGGCCTTCTGGGCTAACGTCCCTTTGGGCTAAAAATTCGTAACAAGACATTAGAAATTCTACAGCTTGTGTGTTCAATATTTGCTACAAAATCTATGCAAATAAATTTCAAAAATATAGTTGACCAAAAACAAATGCAAGACACTGTAATTACACACTGAACTAAGTATAGAGAGTTTAAGTATTTAAATGACGCACATATTCCATTGCAAGAATAATTTTCATTCTAGCGTAAGTTTATCTAAACGAATGAGAATACACAATAATTTAAACTGTTAAGGATATATTGTAATTGATAGATATTTATTTTTAATACCTATATTTGGGCGTATTTAATTTAAATGCCTCCATTTTTAACTCTTAGATTGCTTACTAATTGAATAATTTAGTTTAGATTTATTAATAGGCTAAATCCTAAGTTCCTCGAACACCGTATAAGATTAATTAGAATCGCCGGACGCATTACATCAAGACTTAATTCCCTTAAGTATATTCTCTGTTAGCTGAAATTAAATAGGATCTACCAAATTACTAAGAGAGCATTTATTATTCATCATAAAGTCAGAGTTCCGACAACCACGGGTTTCTTATCAAACAGGGTAAGCATGTATACATCGTGCTTACAGAAGTCCTTATCGTACTTTTATTTTTGCAAGCGTTGGTCTCAGACATCTAATTCCAAATTACTTGTTTTTGAGTACAAAATTCAATATTAATTGTAAAAATCTGATGTGTACATTACATGACTTCCTTGTACGGAATATTAAAGTATACGCATTTTGCATTTCATTTAAACTTATTGAATTGAATTAAATCTACTTCGCCGATACTGCACAAACCGCAATAGAATAAATGCACTCTTTAAAAGTTACTATATCTGTGTACCATAGCCAAACTCTGGAACTAGGTTCACTTTACAGCGTTACATCTCATTCATTTTACGACTCAGAATACATACAATAATGTATATCATCTGAAGAATTATCTAATCTTTGCCACATGTTCTATTCAAATACTATACTAAATCTAAAACGATGTATAAAAGAAATTAAGCAAACAAACAAAAAAAAGGAAAGAAGCAGTTTTTCACAGACGATTCAGTATTTCTCATTCAATTAATTCAGATCTCACTTCGCGACAAGGCAAAAATACACAAAACCTCAAAATATCTACATTAAAAATTACAAATAAATTCCAGAATGGATTAAGCATGATTTAATTCGCAATAATAAAAGAAGGCGTTATCTTTGTTGTTGCCAAGCTTAGTTTCTCTATATTGGCAACAAATCCAATATTCTCTTAAGTTTCAAATGTAAACAAATATGTCCGCCATGGGGAAAATGATTACGCTTAGCCGCACTTAAAAAAACTTTTAAATTGTTGATAATTCTAAATGTTTTGCATGCAGTTTTACTAAAGGCATAAAACCCTTAACGGAAGATAAGAACTACGTAATTCAATCGACTTTAAAGCAAAAAATGCACAATTTATTAACATATAAAAGTAACAAAAAACTGAATTCACGAAGCCGCGTAACGGTATATATTTATTTATATGCTTTTGGTGCAGCCGATTGTAACCAAAATAAAAGGTGCATATCCACATGTTAAAGCAGTCCTATATACAAAATTTCAACGTTCTGAGGCTACTTGTTCTTGAGTTATGCGACATACATACGTACACAAAGACGCCACGAAAAATTCTCTTCAGAATCCATTTGAAATCAGTTTTATAACTTTTTTGGGTAAAAAGAGTCCTTTATTCTGTCCTTACGTTCAGATATCACGCGAAAATTAAATTGCATTCGATAGCGGTCAAAATGGATATTTTCTTTGAAATATGGTATCCGAATTTTTGGAGATTACAATACTTCCTTTTCACTTCGCACAAGGAAGTAAAATTTGTTCCTTTAACTATTTTAACTGTATTTAATATGTCACGTTTTTCTGTATTTTATAATTTTTAATGAAGATTTTTTTGAGTTTTTATATATTTTTGCCTTGTCACGAAGAGAGAAATACATATCTCTAATGAAATTCGAGAAAATAAGTTTAAATGAAAAGCAGCAAAAAATGCGTGTAATTTACTAGGCCATACAAGGAAGTCCTATGGTGTATACATCAGATATTTTTTTATTTCAATCAAACATTCACAATTAGGCAAAAAGCAACCTCAGTTTGTTTTAGCTTTTGAATAATTCTGTTGATTTTGTGGTTGATCAGACATAATCCCTCTTCTTCAGTAAAAAAAAAGGAGGGGGTGGGGAAGAAGAAGAAAAATTTGCAGAATATTTTTTCTCTGCCGCTGGAGACAATATCCCTTGAAATTACCTATACTAAACTTAGCTTTTTAGTCCAAAGAGGTTTTGTCCCTGAAGGACTATTGTTTTCGTCTTGCGATTTTGCGTTGGAAACATTAAATGTCGATTTACTTTTCAAACTCTTGCCACCAAATATTGCACCCTGTATTATATATAAAGAAATTAATGAAGAATCTACATAAATGTATGTATGTTTCTTACATTGTGATAAAACGACGGTACCTAGATCCATCAAACTTTGAATATTTAACGTTTCCACCCGAATATGGGCATATGGAAGCCCAAATTTGAAATTTTGATTTTTTCTATTATTGATTTCATATTTTGTAAAACGTTAACGAATTTTTGATTAACAATCTCAAGGCTTTCAAAGCGGGCAATGGCAACGTTGTACGAAAAACACATTTTTATCTCCAGGAGTGAGACTGTATATAGGAAATTCTAAAGATATGCTCAGTTAAAATTATTTAGCGATATTGTCATTTAACTGAATTTTATGGTTTAAATACAAAGAACATGATAAAGAAACGTAACACAGAAAATGTTAAAAAAACGCCCCTTTTACATAACGTAATTTAAAATCTGAAACCTTTCATATGTTTCTTTTTTAACCTAACTTTAATTTTTATTTTTGCATGTCCTTTTTCAGTGAACGAAAGATGTCTTCGCAGTCTTAAGATTAAGGGTTTAGCGTCAGTCAACTAATTTCTAGAAACGTTGTTAGTAGTTCATGAATGATCTTTTTGAATTAATGACATTATAAACAGTTCACAAAGAAATGTTTGGCTTTTCCGGCTAAAAATTCTGTGAAAGTACTCATTAGTGCAAAGGGGCAATTTGCGCAGAAGGACTATTAATTTCGTTTTGGCATTTTGCGTTGATTCACTAAAAGCGCTATTTCACTTTTTAAATTGTTGCACACCAAATATTATCGCCCTGTATTATATTTAAATAAATTAGATAATGAAAAATCCGCATAAATGTATATATATTTCTCGAATATTGTGATAAAACAACGATACCTAGAGCTATCCATTGAACGTTTCCGCTCGAATATGGGCATCTGAAAGCCTAAATTTGAAATTTGGAATTTGTTTTATTATCGATTTCATATTTTGTAAAACTTTAACGAATTTTTAATAGCAACTCAAGGATTTCAAAGCGAGGAATGGCAACGTTGTACCTGTGTATCGGTATGCTCAATTTAAAATTTGCTCTTGAACAGAATTGTATGGTTTAAGTGCGAAGAACATGGTATTTTATAAATAAAAGTAACACACAAAACGTTAAAAAACGCCCCTTTGGACATAATTTAAAATCTGAAACCTTTCAGATTTTCTTTTATGTATATATTTCTTACAGTATTTATATTAAATTAGTTCAATTCCATTGCCGTTTGAAGGGTATTTTTTTCATGGTTGAATGTTATCATTCGCTTAACATTATGAAAAGAACCATGGAGTAAAGTGATGATCCCATTAAGCTGTGCTTATTGTACATCATTCGGGAAACAAACCCAACGATACGTGCGAAATCTTCAGATTCCAAGCGCAAGTGACCATCTCTAAGCTGAAATCCTGTTTGGGCAATGCATCATTCGTAGTCATTGCCATCCATCAGTCATCGCCTGAGAGGGAAATCCCATTTCCAGACGGGAATTAATCATCTTCGTGACGAACAGTCAAAGATCTAACGATATTATGACACAGTCACAGCAATGGCTGAAGCGTCAGTAGTTGATCTGCCAGCGACCACTTGCTGAATTAACATTCCGAGATATTATTCAACGATTCTTCAGCACACAGTTCATTCGTTGTTGTGAAATCCGAAATGCTGAATGTAAGGAAAAACTGCCATCATATATTTACTATTACTAAATTTATGAATGAGTATCTTGGCTTGGAATATTTGATTAATAGGAATTCAAGCAAGATAAATCTATTCTTACTGCCTAGACTTTACTGGCTGTTTGATATCAATCACTGCAGTACTTCGGAGATGTTAAACACGAATTGGGGACGGGGGAATTTGGCATTTTGAAGATTATGGTAGAGACAGATGGTACAAAGGCATGAAGCTAGAATCTTACATAAGGTAAGACTGTGATCTGCTGCAAAATGTGACTATTTTATGTCTAATGTGGATGCCACAGGATTTCCTTATACAGAATATTAAATTATACGCGTTTTTTGCTCCTTTTCATTTAAACTTATTTCCTCGAACTTCAGATATATTTCTCATTCTATTAATTCAGTTCTCACTTCGCGGCAACGCAAAAATACGTAAAACCTAAAAATATCTTTAATACAAATGGGAAAATAAAAAAAAACAAATACAGTTAAAACAGTTTTTACAATTTGAGTTTGTACGCAAAAACAGGCAATCGGTCAGCCTGCACGAAGGCTGACTTTTCGGTGCACAAAACTGAAAGTTTACTTTTGTTCCCACTCGACAAAAAGACACTGAAGGTGCAGAAACTACCTTAATTCACTGTTCTGCGAAGTTACAAATGTAAACAAATACGGTTGCGATGGCAAAAGAATTAGGTTTAGCCGCACTTAAAGAAATTTTAAATTGTTGATAATTCTACAGCTATTGCATGCAGATTAACTAAAGGCATAAGAGCCTTAACCGGAAGATAACAGCAACATAATTTAATCATTATTAAAGAAAAAAGGGCACAAATTATCAACATATTAGAATAAAAAGAACTGAGCTCACGGAACAGACTAACAGAGTGGGTATATACGTATATTTATATTTTTATACGTTTGGTGCGACCGATTGCGATCAAAAACGGAGGTGCACAAATGCATTTTATACCAGTCCTATATACAAAATTTCAACTTTCTGAGGCTGCTCAGTTTTGAGTTATACGAGATACATTCATGTGGGTACGTACGTACATACAGATTTCACGAAAAATTCTCTTCTGAATTCATTTTGAATCCTTTTCTGTAACCCGCTGTGGAAAAAAGAGTCCTTTATTCTGTCCTTATGTACAGATGTCACGCAAAAACATCGTTAAATTGCATTCGATAGCGGTCAAAATGGATATTTTCGCTGAAATATGATACTCGAAAATTTTCGCAATTACAGTATTTCCTTTACTTCGTACAAGGAAGTAATAATTGTTTGGAATTATTGCAGTGTTCGATGGTTGTTAGAGCAAGATCGGTGATTAATTAGAAGAGATATTACACTTTCAGAAATGTCACAGATATCGATTAGTTTGAAGTCATGAAGTTAGACGAGATATAAACGATGTCTTTTGCTTGCTGTAAACCTTGGCCATTTTATTTTGTAATAAAAATTGTTTGCAATTACTACTATGCTTGTAAGATGTTCGAGCTTAATTCGTAATAAATTAGGTCCCATATGGTTTAATGTCAAATTACGAATTTAGGATCTTACGCAAGAGGCAGACACAGTTTTTTGTAAACGTTGACTGTTTTATTACCACTGCAAAATTGTTTGAAATCATTGCAATACTCTGAAGATATTAGAGCTTCAACTGCGGATATATTAGTTATTTTGAAGGATGTTGTAATTAGTATATAAAGTAATTTATGATAATTTACCAAATATTATGGTTTAAAATTTTTATGGCACAAGCGGAGCTTTTTTCTTCATTTAAGACTTAAGTAAAAATGTTATTTTAACCTCCTCAAGTCTTGATGATTTGTCTCGGACTAGGCGAAAACTCGCTTCCAGCCTAGTGTTGTCTGCAAGACATAACCATAAGCTTCCGAATCAGCGGATACCTTACTAGTATGAATCTGGGAGTTTTAACTTTCAGATAAAAGACGTCTGTAGTTTATTGCATACCTTGGTTAGTTTATTTTTAAATAAAAATTGCTTCAAATCATTGCAATTCTTGGAAAGTGTTAGAGCTGTATTGGTCACAAATTAGATTCTTTGAAAGATAGCATAGAGGTAGATTAATTTCAGGTTATGAGGTTAGGACCATACATAAAAAGCACTTGTAGCAACTATAAGCATTGGCTGTCATATTTCTGAATCAAAACTGTTTGAAATCATGACAATGCTTAAGAAATATCATAGCTTGATTTGGAGATAAGTTAGGTACTTTGAAGGACGTTACAGCGATGGTTTTGTATAAAGTCAGGAAGTAAAGTATCATTTCAATGCACGAGAGCTCTTTTTGTGATAAATTAGGTACTTTGAAAGATGCTATAGAAGTGGATTAGTATGAAGTCATGAAGTTAGGACCTTACATGTTAGGTCATGTTTACATGAAGTTAGGTTTGCTGTAAGGATTGAATATATTATTTTTGAGTCAAAAATGTTTGAAATGATTGTAGTGGAAGATAAATGTTAGAGCTGGATTGGTGATAAGTCAGACACTTTGAAGGATGTTATAGGGATATATTAGCATGAACGTATGAAGTTAGGGTCTTACATAAAAGACGTCTGCAGTTTCTTATATGGTTTGGATATTTTATTTCTAAGTGAGAACTGTTGAAAATCATTGCAATGCTTGGGGGATGTTAGAGCTGGAATGATAATAAATGAGATATTTTGAAGGATGCCAAAGAAATAGATGATTATGAAGTCATAAATATTGGACCTTATACAAAAGACGTCTTTAAGTGGCTATAAAGCTGGGCTATTTCATTTCAGAACCAAAATTATTTGAAATCTTTGTCATACTTGGAGATATTAGAGATGATAGATTGGGGAGAAATTGGATATTTTGGAGGATATTACACTGACAGATTGGTATGAAGGCATGATCCTAGGACTTTATGTAGAAAGATAGCTATAATTTTCAGTATATTTTGAGAGCTTTATTTTTAAGAAAGTTTTCAATCAGCGGCAGAGCGGTAAAATCGCGAAGCCCCGGCAGACGAACCTGCGTCCGATTCCCGGCAATTGGGTTTGCCGCTACATGGGAGTTTGTTTTGATTTTACCATGCGAATATTTTCCATGTTTAGGAGAAAGTGTTTTCTTATTCACTCTGCGAAAATACGAAAAATTTAAATTTTAGTTTTCCATCTTTCTTAACGCCTATGCCCTTTAAAAAATTCCTTTCGAACGCATGTCTTCCTTGGGCAGGCAGATAGCCTTCGAGGGTTCGAGGGACACAATCTGAATAATCAAAAATCATTGATTCCTAAATCAAGCCGCCTTGCTGTAGCGTTGAGAGCTGCACCACTACCGTTAGTCCCGGATTAGAATCCCGGAGAAAGCTTGGATGTTTGTAAGTGTATAGTGTCTTTGCGGCAACGGCGTGCACTTAAAATACACGCCGAGCCGATGAGTTTGGAGGCAGGAGACGAGGAATGGAAGACTCTCGGAACCGTACCCTGGGGAACTCTTCGAATCGAGATGGAATTGGACAAAGTAGTACTACTATATTTAAGTTGGCCAATATAAAGGATAGATGTAATTCTGCACTCTTCATCGTTTTAAAATTTGTGGATTTGTTCTGATATTAACTATCAGATAAACGAGTTAAATCACAAAAAAGCACTGTAGTTGTTGGTTAAGTTTGTGATGAATAATTCATTAATTATTTAGTAAGCTTTTGATTTATTAGAACATATCTTTTCTTTATTATTTAATATTTAGTATTTCACTTTTCTGATTATTTTCCCTTTAAAAGTACAACAAACATTAATAATCGCCTTGCAGTTGTTGTTGTTGTTATTGTTGTCGTCGTGTCCATTACCTCATGGAAAAATGATTGCCAGAGCCCAGTCCGAAGAGAGGTTGGACTTCTATTTTTCACCCCCAATTTTGAGGAAGAGCACCCCGGGAGATGAATCCAGGGGTCTCCCACCCCTCTCCTCTCCCAGCAATCCACATGAGAGGACTTTCGGCTGGCCGCATATTTAAAGTGCCGCCATGCCGCACCGACACTACACAGTTACAAACATCCATGCCTTCTCCGGGATTTGAACACGAGCCCTTCGGCACGGCAATCAGGGACGTTAACCACTATACCGGTTGGGCGGCATCGCCTTGCAGTAACTTATGTCAATGGATAAACTTTCGTCTTAAAGTAACTCAGACTAACATTAGACATTCTCTTTGAAGTAACATACAAAGTACAACAAACATTACGTTTCGCCTTGAAGCGTTACAGTTCGCTTATACTAACATTAAACTTTCGCTTTAAAATAACATAAGTAACTTTCAATCTTAAACTTTCTCCTTAACGTGGTACAGGTAAAGTTAGAAATGGGCTAGTCATCAGAATTTCGCCAATGGTCGTATAAATGTAGTCCTATGTCAGTAATTCTGCTGTTCTGCCATAATTTTGAATTTCTCACAATCCCGGTGAGCGGTGTGAAAGTCACTTACTTTTTTTTCCTATCACTAATTTCTCGAAAGGACTTTCCGACTCGCCTTGTATTTTGAGTGCATTCTTGCCGCATAAACACTATACTCTTACAAACACCCTTGCTTTCTCCCGGATTCAAGCCCGGGATCATCGCTTACAAAGCACAATAAACGATAAAGTTCGCCTTAGAATAACTTAAATTTACATTAAACTTTCGATTTAAAATACCATACAGATTTAGCTCACCAACGAACGAGCGATAAAGTCACTGAACACTGATAGTTCCATCAGGGCTCAAATCCCTGCCAGAGAGTCTGCTGCCTGGGCGTTTTCGTGATTTTCCCCAAATGGATATGAACCATTTTTCATTAGAAATTCCGTCACGAAGAAATCCCTCCTTTTGGGAAGATAACCCTCGCCTGTTTTGCTGTAGTCAAAACAAACCAGAACATGCAAAGTTAATCAAGAGCGTAAATTCATTAATTAATTGAAACATTAATAGCTAAAAGCGTTTGTTACTTCTCAAGCGGCAAATCTGACATCTATTTCAGTTTAAAACGTAATACTGCAACATTAAACCTCAGAATAAGGGATAGAAAATGAAAGCTGTAGAAGATATCTGAAACAAAAGCAGGAAATCTCTAAAATCTTTACAAAAGGAAAGCAAGAAAAAGAGAAGAAGCAAAAAAAGTAGCAAAAATTTGAAAAAGCATCTGTTACTGCTAGGTCCTCAAGAGTTATTGCGAAGAGATCGATGCCAGAGGAATATATCTCTTGAACATCACGTGACCGAAGTGCTTTACGCTGAAATACACGATTTAATATCAATCCCATCATGCTATACGATCAAATCACTTTTGGTGCTCAGAGAAGTCGAAATTCTTCTCCGGTTTTATTTATCTACTTTTTAACAGCTTTCTTGCGATGGATAAAAATTAATAAAACCTTAGAAAAGAACACTGATGTAATCAAGACTTAGAACAATTTATTGTTCTTTAGCTCTACTGCAAAGCTGAAACTAAATAAACAATTATAAATACTAAAAAACATTGATTTACAGTCAAAAAAATAGAATCAACCATCGAATCAAGTTTGTTTGAGTTTGTTTTAATCTCTGATTTTCGTTGAAGGTTTTTTATATTTCTTATATAACAAACCCTTGCGGAACGCGCGTGTACATCATTAATAAGTTGCATGTAAGGCAAAAACGGGGTTAAGTTAAAGTCAAAAAAGTTAACTTCCTGTGGAAAAGAGCATATTAGGTATAGCTCAGGTTAAGAAAGTGTACATATAATTTATAAGGACCTAAATATTACTGTAATTAAAAGGGGAAAATGAAGCAAACTTCTTGTATTGGTTTGTTCGGAAAGTAATTTCGTTTTTTTTTTATCAAATGAAAGAAGCTTTGTTTTTGTAATAAATAAATATTTTATTGAATTATATATATTATCAATTCTGGTCCAATGCCTTTTGCCATCTTTCTAGCAATAACATGGTTTCACGATCATAAAATGCTTTTCTTTGCCCGCAAAAACCTGATCCAGGTGATTTTTGAGCTCCTCATTTGAAGAGAAGATTTTATTGTCTGTAACATTTTGTAGAGACCGAAACAAATAATAATCAGTAGGTGCCAGATCTGGAGAATGTGGTGGGTGTGGCAGTATATCCCATCCAAGCTGTAAAAGCTTTTGCCAAGTTACCGAACTTGTATGAGGTCTGGCATTAACTTTGTGGAACACTACACCTTTTCTGTTGATCAATTCTGGCCTTTTCTGTTTAAGTGATTCATTCTCTTTATCGAGCTGATGACAGTACACTTCAGAATTGATCGTTTAGTTGTTCGGTAGAAGCTAAGAAAAACGATTCGTTTGAAATTCCACCAAACGGCTAGCATCACCTTTTCTTGATGAACATCGGCTTTCGAAGTGCTTTGAGCAGGTTTAACTTTTTTACTCCAGGATCTCTTGAGTTTAACGTTGTTGTAGACAACCCACTTCTCCTCTCCAGTGATGATACGCTTCAAAAATGGGTCATTTTCTTGACGTCTAAGAAGCAAATCACAATCGTCAATGCAACGGCAGAAATGTTTTTCCGTGAGAACATGAGGAACCCATATGTCGAGATCTGAGATTAAACCTGGGCGTTTTAAATGACCATGAACGGTTGATTTCGATAAATTTAATCTCTCGGCGATCTCACTAGTTGTCGTTCGCCGGTTTGCAACAATTAATGCCTTTATTGTCTCTTCATCACCTTAACTGGCCTTCCAGAACGTGGCGCATCTTCAAGTTCAAAATTGCCGGATCGAAATTCTGCAAACCGATTTTGGCACTCGTGTTCTGTCAATACATTTTCTCCGTACACGACGGATAATTTTTTTCTTGCTTGAACATCATTTTTACCTTTTCGATAGTAAAAAAGTAAAATATGCCGAAAATGTTGCTTTTCACTTTCCATATTTGCATAGGCACTGACCAAAAATTACTTCGGAGAATCAATCGAACTTTTTCACAAGCAAGCCTTGCTATATCATCTGTCGAAATATATAATGATTATGTGGTTGAAGTATTCTATAAAAATTTGGGCAAAGATTATATAAAAATATGTAAAACTTCTAATTTATAGAATTTTATTTAATATGCATAGAATCAATTAAATTCTATTCAAAATAACAAATTCTATTGTATTGAAAAATGGGCTTTCATTCTAAGCATTCTAAACACGTTTCCTTGCTTTCATTTTCTGTAGAAGATCATATAAAAGCTTTTGAGTATTTAAGAGCATTTAGAATATTTGAACTTTGATATTTTGTGCAGAAGTGTCTTATACAAACCTGTCAAAAATTCATTGCCCTACTTGCTTAAACTCCTTAAGAGTGAATGATTGAGCCATCCGTCTAAAGTATTTTAAACAAGTTTTCTTTAATTTTTTTTATAAAAGATCCTATAGAAGCTTGGAGTATTTAACAGCATTTAGAGGAGGAATTTGATTCTACTCTATTTTCATACAAAAATGTTCTATAGAATTCTATTAAAAATTCCAGTGTGAACCTTCCTTAGAATCCTTTAAAATTCTAGCTTAGTGTTTTACAATTTAGGGCAGAGATCGTCTATAGAATTCTATAAAATTTAGATATAGCTACTGTTAAACTCAGAACAGAGATTCTAAAAGTGAAAATATTTTATAAAAATCTGTTCGAATATTCTGTAAAACTTTGTGCAGTTTCAAATTTATAAAATATTATTTAATGTGCATCTACACAACTAACAGAATTCTACAGAAAATAGCAGAGTATATTATTTTGAAATTGGGCCATCATTCTAAGGAATTCTAAACAAGTTTCCTTGCTTTAATTTTCTAGAAGCATTTGAATGTTTAGCATATTTGTATTTGCTTTTTATTTAAGCTGCGTTTCAACAGTTCAAAAGAGGAGCAGCGGACATAGTTCCGATGTTTATGCTGAGAGTTTAAGATTAGCTCTGTAGTTCGGTGTTCGACACCTGTTAGTTTATACTGATATTTCTCGGCTCGACTTTGCTGTGTGCAGTCGATTTAGCGTTAGTTAAGTTAAGGAACCAGTCATTAGATTATCTTAATTAGTTATTGAATTGTTACATTCTTATTTTCTGTTACGTAGCCACAAGTGGTGGTGATTTGTGAGCATGAAGTGCGTGCATCTGTTTTAATTTAGATTCAAATAAAACTTTTATTTAAAACCTTTCATCTGCAGTATTTATTCTTAAACACGTAGCGAGAATTCGCTACTTAGTCTTCGACATAGAATTTAGAGTGTATGCTGCCAAAAAACTACAAGATATCTATAGAATTCTATGAAATTTTAGATATAGCTTCTATAGAATTGTGCATAGAAATTCTACAAAGAGAACTGTAGATATTCTAAAAAGATCTGTGCAGCAACTTAAAAAAATTCTATGGTTTCTAATTTATAGAATCTTATGTAATGTATATAGATTCAAGTAATAGTCAATTTAGTGAGAGAATTCCAATTAAAATATCACATCTATTTTATGATGATTGGGCCATCATTCTAAAGAACTCTAAACAAGTTTCTTTTATTTTCTGTAAAGGATCATCTAGAAGCTTGAGTATTCAAGAGCATCTCGAATAGTGGAATTTGTTTCTACTGTATTTTCGTACAAAAATGTTTTATAGAATTCTATCAAATAAAATCCAGTGTTACCTTTCTTTAGAGTCTTTTAAAATTCTAGCTCAATTCCCTACAATCTAGTTGCAATTAATAAACTGTCATGAAAATAATCTTTCCTGTTGTAGCGTCATTAAGTTATTTTGATGCTGAGAGACGTGATAAATGATCAATGCCCTCGCCGGGACTCGAACCTCGGACCTCTTGAATAAGCGCCGACTGTGCTCGCTATTACACCGCGAAGGCATGCTAAAGAGGCGGGAGAAATACCTTATATACTCCCCCCTTTTAAAGGGCGACTGGGGATTAGGGGACCCAATCGTCAAATCCTGGTCGTTGAGAATAAGCATCCTCCACCTTTTTTTTAGTTCGGGTGCCACCGTAGAGACATTAGGTATTTTTTAAAAACAGGAGATGTGAAAAATAAGCAGTGCCCTCACCGAAACTCGAACCTCGGACCTCTGGAATGCGCGTCGAGTGTGCTGGCCATTACACCACGAAGGCATGCTAAGACGGCGTGAGAAATACCTTATAATGTAAAAATAAAAGCGTGAATCTGTTAAACTGAATAATTAGCACAAAGAAACAATAATTTTTAAACAGTAGTTTCTTGCAGTTTTGGATCGAAAAAGGAAAATGCGACAAATATTTTTACGCCTTTAACAAAAACCTGAACAGGATAAGCAAGCATACATGATATGACAAACAGAAGTTTAAAAAAGTTTTAAAGTGTTTATTAGTTTGTAGAGACATTGGGTTTATGGAAGCAGGAAGCATGAAAAATATGCAATGCCCCAAGATTCGAACTCTTCACCTTCCGATTACTAGCTGGATGTGCTTCCTAACACACTACGAAGACACGTGGTAAGGACGGAGAAAACACCTTACAAGCTTCCAATTATTAAAATAAAAGTGCAGCTTTGCAATTTTCGGAGGCAAATATTATTTTTCCTCCTTCAATTCGGATTTCTTAAAAACTTTTCAAATTTCCTGCAGAGAAATATCATTAATGACGCAACCCACATTCCATTCTTGGTGGAGCCGTGAAAAAAACCTGTTCAGAGTAAAGTTGAATTATCTTCTCCTAAACTAAGAATCAAATCACTTAACAGGGTGAATTTATTCGAAATCTAGAAAAGGGAGGTTTAGCTCTTTTATATTTCACGGACAACTGTTTTTGAAAGCGTGCCAAGAATAGAGATCTGCTATTCGTTCAAAAGCTGATTGGCTTGTAAAGAGATTCGTGATTCACGAAAAAAGAGCGGAAGGAAGTTTCAAGAGTTCTAATTTTAAGAAAAAAAAGGAGGTTTATCCTCGAATGTTAAAATTGAATTTAAATTTTATCATTTCTACACTTTTGCAAAAAAAAATTTGTCCTGAATTCCGTTCAGGAATGACGTTTTAGGGATTTCAAAACTGCAGTCGAAAGAAATTACTTCAGGGAGTTAGCGTTTGATTGAATAAATCTTTCCGATCCCATTCCTCGTTTGATTTTTTTGACTCTTCAATCCAGCTTCGCTAACCGTCTCGATCCTGCTCCTCGTTCGATTCTTTCCCCCCTTCTCTCCATCCTCGTCAACTACTCTTGATTAACCCGTCTTTCGGGATCTTTTTCATTGCGGTGAGCGGTGAATCACAAAAACCGAGACGTTTCATTTTAGTGAGCAAATCGTTCTTACTCAGTCCCAATAAAAGTGCGGGGTTTGGCCATCTCTAATTCAGAACTTATGCTTTTTTCGATCAAGCACAAAATTCTACGAATTCATTACCACAACAACAAGGCTTTGATAGCACAGATCTAAGCTACAATGAACAACTGTGAAAGATAAAAATACTTGTTTATATATGATAAACTGCTTATTAGTTTGTTTACTGAAGCAATCCTAAATGTTTTAAAAAAAGCTTCGATAAATAACCGATTTACGAATTTTGTAAACCCTGCACAAAATCCTTAATTAACAAATTTTTCCCGTCTCGAACTGCTCAATTTCGAACGTCACTTTGCAGCGCACTTTCAAAATATGAGATCTTAGATATTAATATCCCAAACTTTAAATCAGAATCCATCCTGTTTCTAAACTCCGAGTGAAAAAGAGAAATTTAAAGTTACAGAGTTGAAATTCTAAGGAATAATAATCTGGTAGTTTCTCGGGTTCTATGATCGATTGGGGAAAGGTATGGGGTGGGAGGGAAAGAAAATGAATGGGGGGAGGGTGCCGGAAGGAATAACGATTTCGTCATCAAGAAATAATCACCCATCTTGTAGTAATTTCGAGTACCAGCTTAATTTTCTGCTACTTGTAAACCGGGAAATCATTTCGTGCGTTAGCCAACGGGAGCTACAATTGGTAATGGGAGAACTGGATAGCCTTATTTTTTTTATTTAATTTTTTGTTATTATTGTTTAGATATTTCTCTTACTATGTAGAAAAAATTGCACTTTACTTGAAGAATTTCGGAAGCTACTGTTTATTTAAATTTTTAGCGCAAGAGGAGCTAAAAGTCTTTGGTCCTGATATTTTACTTCCTTGTACGAAGTAAAGAAAGTATTAGAATCGCAAAAAATTTCGGGTGTCATATTTCAGCAAAAATATCCATTTTGGCCGCTCTTGAATCCACTTGACAGATGTTTTTGCATGACTTCTTTACATATAGATATAATAAGGACTTGTTTTCCCAAAACTGACTGGAAAACGGGTTTAGAGTGGATTCAGAACAGATTTTTGGGTGACGTCTGTACGTACGTACGTATGTATGTATCTCGCATAACTCGAAAACGAGTAGCTTCAGAGAGCTGAACTTTTATACATGGAACTGCTACAAGTATAACATGTAGTCGTGCATTTGCCTTTTTGGTTGCAATCGGCCGCAAAAAAAATTTCTATATAGATGTACTGACTGTGTTACCCGGCTCTTTTAGCTCATTGTTTTACTCTTATGTGCTGGTAAGTTGTGCATTTTGTGCTTTAAAAGTGATTGAATTATGTTGATTTTATTTACGGTTAAGGCTTTTATGCCTTTAGTAAATCTGCATGGAATAGCTGTAGAATTATCAATAATTTAAAAGTTGTTTAAGTGCTACTAAGCCTAACGTAGCCGCCATGTTTATATTTGAAACTCTTTAGTAGACCAGTGAATTAAAGTCAGTTTTTGTACCTTCAGTGTCTTTCTGCCGAGTGGGACCAAAAGGTCCTTCCATGGCCGAATTGATTGCTTTTGCTTAGAAAATCTAATTTTAATTGTAAAAATTGTTTTTAACTGTATTTAGTGTTTTGTGTTTTTATACAATTTTTAATGAAGATCCTTTGAGATTTTATGCGTTTTTGTCTAGCCGCATAAGAACTGAATTAATTGAATCTGAAATGTATCTCTAATAAAATTCTAGGCAATAAGTATAAGTGAAACGCAGCAAAAAATATGCATAATTTAATAGGCCGTACAAGGAAGTACTTTGCAGTATTTTTTAAAGAAATAATATAGAGAATGTAAAAAAAATACGTATGGCAACACAAATAAAAGGATGTTGCTATCAAATGTTATCACCATGCAATATTTTGGAAGAAATAATGTGAGGAATATAAAATAAATGGCAACATTTAACACTTTATCGGGAATTCTTAAGGTATCTGATATGAAATCTGCAAATATTATTTTCTGAAGAATATGAAACGTACCTTGGTATATTAGTAGCAATAAAATGTTGGAAAAGTTAAATATTGTGAATCTTAGATACATATCTTTATAAGTTAGCCAAGAAATTTCTTGAAAAATCTTCTTTAATTAATAATGAAAGTGTTAGCAGTTATGGCTAAGATTGAATGCTCGTAGTGTAAAACTCTCGAGGACGATATTTAATGTAAATATGTGCAGCGATGTTTAGTTTTCTTACTTGCTTTTATTACTTATGTCTATTCTCAAAATGTAAACCCTGTGAAACTTCTAATTTTTTGGACTTACCGTAATGGATATTCTTTGAACTGACATGATTCTTAAAAAACGAATTATTACAGAGAGACTTTATTATTCTTTGAGCTGACATGATTCTTAAAAAACAAATTATTACAGAGAAACTTTATTATTCTTTGAACCTACATGATTCTTAAAAAACGAATTATTACAGAGAGACTTTATTATTCTTTGAACCTACATGATTCTTAAAAAACGAATTATTACAGAGAGACTTTATTATTCTTTGAACTGACATGATTCTTAAAAAACAAATTATTACAGAGAGACTTTATTATTCTTTGAACTGACATGATTCTTAAAAACCAAATTATTACAGAGAAACTTTATTATTCTTTGAGCTGACATGATTCTTAAAAAACAAATTATTACAGAGAAACTTTATTATTCTTTGAACTGACATGATTCTTAAAAAACGAATTATTACAGAGAGACTTTATTATTCTTTGAGTTGACAGGATTCTTAAAAAACAAATTATTACAGAGAGACTTTATTATTCTTTGAGCTGACATGAATCTTAAAAAACAAATTATTACAGAGAAACTTTATTATTCTTTGAACCTACATGATTCTTAAAAAACAAAATGACAGAGGTAGTATCCCTCGAGTACATGCACTCTGGCACATGCACGAAGAACGAAAAATTGTTATCATGAAAAATTTCGGGTATCATTTTCGACGAAAATATCCGTTTTAGCAAATATCCATTTGAAGGATGTTTTGGCTTGACATCTGAACATACGGACACAAGAAATTCAAATCTCCTTTTAAGTATGTATCGTTCATAACTTAAAAACGAGTAGCCGCAAACGTTGAAGTTTTGTGTATGTGAAATGTTGTGTATTTTGTGTACTTCAATAACATATAGTTGTGCAACATTCTTTTTCGTTGCGATCGGCCACACCAAAGTATATAAAT
>KK116124.1:111664-127777 GCA_000611955.2 Stegodyphus mimosarum
TATTATAAAGTATTTCTCCCGCCTTCTTCGCATGCCTTCGTGGTGTAGCGGTCTGCATGCACGACGCGTAATCTAGAGGTCCGTGGTTCGATTCCCGGCAAAGGCATTGATCTTTTTTTCATTTCTGATCCTTCCAAAAATACCTAATGTCTCTACAGTATATATTAACCGGCTAAGTGAGCTCAGTTTTTTTGTTCTTATACGTTAGTAAATTGTGTATTTTTTGCTTTTAGGATGATAGAATTATATTATTCTTATGTTCCTGTTAAGATTTTTACGCCTTTCGTTAATCTGCATGAGACAGTTGTAGAATTATAAACAATATAAAAGTTTAAATGGCAATGGGTCTAACAAGCCCGCCATTTGCTTACATTTGAAGCTCTTTATATAACAGTGCATTACGTCAGTTGTTCAGCAACTTCAGTGTCTTTTTGCCCGCCGTGAGATCGAAAGCAAAGTTTCAGTTTTGTGAACAGAAAATTTTGTTTTTCTGCCCGTTTTCTGAATTGCTTGTTTTAGCGTACAAATTTTAATTTTAAAAATATTTCTTTTTAATTTCTACGCTCCAAATTGTTGCCATTTAGCGAAGAGTAAGATATGTAATTTTTTTTTCAATTGCATCTGCCAGGAACAAACTCAGCGATTTAAAGGCAATAAACGCAGTTGCTCATCTATTTTTAACTGGACGCATGAAATGATATCAGCTGGATTAATTTAAATCAATACATATGTTTTTAATAGAAACTATTTCAGGCGGCTTGCCTCGCCAGCGGTTAGGTATTTGAAAAGAGAAATAAACGATAAAAGTGATTCGAGGCGATAGTGAACTTCGAGAATAACAGGCTGGCTGGGCTACATAATGTGTGGCAACACTTAACATTCAATCGAGAATTCTAAATGTATTCTGTTTGTAAAAGGTTTTCATTTTGCAGTTGAATTTTATGTGGCGTAAGTGCGAAGAAAGTGACGTTTAGTAATAAAATTAAAAAGACCAAAAAACGTTGTGTGGGTCATCCTGTAAAGAAAACGGAAAATTGTGGCTATGAATTAAAAAAAGACTAAAAAACAAAACAAAAAAAATCTGAAAGATTTCAGATTTTAAATTACGTCCAAAGGCGCGTTTTTTTAACGTTTCGTATGCTACCTTTCTTTATTAAATATCATGTACTACGTACTCAAACCATAAAATTCAGTTCAAAATCAATATCGCAAAATCATTTTAAAATGAACATATCTTTAGAATTTCCGTAAGTCTCGTGCGCTGGAAATAAAAATTCCGTACAGTGTTGCCATTGCTCGCTTTGAAATCATTTAGCGATTTGGCGATTGGGTCCCCAAAATCCCAGTCGCCCTTTAAAAGGGGGAGTATATAAGGTATTTCTCCCGCCTTCTTCTCATGCCGTCGTGGTGTAGTGGTCTGCATGCTCGACGCGTAACCGAGAGGTCCGTGGTTCGATTCCTGGCGAAGGCGTTGCTCATTTTTCATGTCTCTTCCTTCGAAATAACCTAATGTCTCTACAAACTTACAATACAATCCTCTTTGTTTCAGAGAAATGACGAAACGTTGAGGGTAACGTTCTATGTTTTGGTCATACATGACAAGAAAATCTGAAAATAATTCCTTTGCCACAAAATAACACTGACAGACCTTTCATCATCAGAATCTTTAACTTCAAAACTTATTTCTACATATTTTATTTTAAACCAATATTCATAGCCTTTTTTTTAAACGAATTTATTCAAATTATTTAAAGGAATGTGAAAACGAAAATAGGAATAGTATTCAAGAAACGTTTGACAGGTTTCAGATTTTAACGGTAGCCCAAAAAGGCTCATTTAAAGTAGTTTGATAAGGTTTACCAGTAGAGCTTATTGGCAGATATAGCCCACGGGGAATAGCGAAACATTTTATAAGATACTAGTTGAATAAACTGTTAGAATAACGTGAGAACTTTACATATCTTCTGTACATTTGGAAAGTGAAAAGCATATAATATGATCATATAAAATATTGAATCTTTTAAATTAAAAATATCACAAATTCAATGCAGTTTTCTTTAAATCAATCAAATTCAGATGCACAAAAATAATATTCTTAAGAGCTGCATTAATTACTTTGAAATAGATTAGTTTGTTTATCAATAACAGACAGATTCAATTGGAAAGATAATTATCTTACATTTCTCCGAATGGCAACAGACTCGAATGGAAAGTTAAACAACGCATTGACAGTGAATGACATTTAAAATTAATTAACACAAAATGATGTTTACAGACATATAGGCTTTTTAGGAAAAAAAAGAAAAGAAAGGAAAGGTAAGAAAAATAGGAGGAACGGATGATATTAATTTGCCTTTTGAAGAAAATTTACTATTTTAATTTTATTGTAATTTTCGGAAATTATTCGCAAATTTTGCAGTTTTGCTTCACCACATTTAAAAAATACTGTTTATGTTTTAAACATTAATTATTCGATCTTGATATTTTTTTAAACCCTTTATATTTACTTAATATTTAGAATTAAGAAAAACGTTTCATCGAAACGCTGAAAAATATTCAAAATTTTCCAAGGAACCCAGTTTGCTTCCTCCTGAGTTTAATCGGATCGCAATAAAAAAAATTACTTATTCTAATAAAACAAAGAATACATTTGGATTTGCTTCGTTATAGAGAACTTGAGTTATAATTTCTTTCGCATGCACAAAATATTATAACTATTAAACTCCCAAAGAACTTTTTAAACGATTGCAATGCATATTCTTTTGATGTTCCTCGAGAACAACTTGTCTTTTTCATTTTGTTTGTTTCACTGCCATTTCAAAAAGAAATCTTTCAAACATAAAAGAAATTTAATATTTGTTCAGAGATGTTAAAAAAAAGTCTAATAGAAGCTACAGATATTTTTTTTCTTCTATCATTTTTCAGCTGATATAACAGTAAAAAAATTAACAGTCGAGCAGCTTCTAACAAAGGCTTAATTAAATTTGTTAAATATGATTTTTTACCGCGACATCAGACAGCAATTAGTGTTGTAAGTATATAAAAAATCAGGAATAAAAGTTCCCCAATTTGGAGGTTTTTGATAATTATTAATTACAATCTCCACAAATTGGAGCTGTTTAACAAAAATGACGAAATTTAACGATTTTTTTAAACTGCGTAAGTTTTAATTTGAATATAATGAGTTTCTTTATTTAAAAAAACTTAAACTTTGAAGACAATTAAATATCAGATTCGGTGAATTGTAAATGTTTACTTTTAGCGAATGAAATATATTTATTTTTACAAAAATGTTAAGGCAGGAGTCGAAAACTTTCTTCGTCTGCCGGTTAAAGTCAACCAAAATGTGCATATTACGAAGACGTGTACGGTCAGCAATATTTTCGTTTTAGAATAATATTTTTTGGTGAATAAGAAAATAAATTTTATTGAGAAAATAAGTACTATACACTTAAACACAAAAACTAAAATTTTAATTTTTATTATTATAAAAAATAACAGTAATAAAGTTGATTGAGCTTTATTACTTCTTTGTACGAAGTACAAAAAGTATTGTAACTGTAAAAAATTTCGGTTCACTTTCAGTGAAGGTGACTTTTCAGGAATACGTTGAAAAGGTATATATGCAATACCTGTATCAGTCTTCATTTTTTCGAGGAATGCAGTGGTACTTTTCGAAGTATGTCGTGCTGCTTATGTCTCGATGAAATTTCACTCTTTGAAAGGACATTTGGATAACGAAATGGAATTTCTTCTATAAATGTTGTACTAAAACTTGATCTTGAGAGTACGTTGAGTTTATTTCAACATTTCCCCCCACTCTTCATACTTTTGAATTTCTCATTGTAAGATAATCCTACGACAATCATGAACTCTTTACTGAAGCTTTGTGTGCATTGATGGAACCAGTTTTGCACAATTTTTTCTCTTCGTTTCCGATAATAATTTCCGATTTCCATTTTTCGGTGAAGTCATTTAGGTAAATCCATGCTTCATTGCACTCGCAATATATTTCTATTTACCTCCCACTAAATAGTTCTCATACAGGGTTCTAAAAGTTATTCTGCGTTGAGCTGCATGTCTTGGCAAAAGCTGTTATTATATAAGCAAAATTGTTGCTACAGACGTACTTAAAGATTTTGCAATTGATTTCTCTCTCCGCGGAAATTTTATCATTATCAGAGTTTTAACTTTAGAAACAGTGCGTACCTATTTCGGGCATTCATTTTATTCTTCTTTCCATGTATAAGAATGGTATGACAGACGCGTTTTCCCCTTACAATTAATAATAATGCTTATTTTGCACTTATAAATTTCAATATTATGCATTTCACTATGTTTTTGAATTATAGAATAGGAATATTTCTCTTCGGAAAGCGCAAAAACGTATAATTAAATTCACAGCTCTTTAAGTATGGCATTTCTTAAGAAGAATAAATTTGAAAGTAGCAGACAATATTTCTCATTTCAGATAATAAAATACTGCCAAAATTTTTATATCAAAACACTTGCATTTTTTAATTCTTTACCGAAATATATCCAAAAAATGTGTATGCACCCTCTGTATGTATGACAGTAGCATTTATACAGAGGTTGTAGCATGTAGAGGGCAATAGCATTTATACAGAACAAAATGTTGTATTTCTACAAACATTTTACCGCAATCTCTTTCATTGTTAGTAAATTCCAAAACTGCATATTTTAAAACTGAGTCAAAATATATCACAATTTACGCATAGAAATCGCTGAAATTTGCAATACAACAAAAAGAACGCATATAGAAAACTGGCGACATTGTTTAAATGACAGATTGTTATAAGCATGGTTGCCTAAAATTTTGTGACGTCTTCTAAGCTGGTTGCCATAATACGTAAGCACTGAATAGAAACTATAGCCACCTTTTCCAACACCTGAAGTAATACATTATTTTTACAAATTAAATACATTACGTATGTATAAAGAAATTAATATTCCCGTGAAGAGAGTTATGTATATTACTTCAGCTCCCATTCAGTTTTTATGCATAACTAGCTGAAGTATCCGACTTTGCCCGGGATGTCCGCAGTCAAGAGGTTTCATATAGGGGGATGGGCTCAGTTTTTTTCAAAATCTCATATAGACAGTGAATTTTTCCTTTTATTGTGTTCCAAGATGAGTGGCCCACCAGTGGCTGAGCGGTTAAATCGCTGAACACTGATAGTTCCAACTTGGGTTCGAATCCAGGCGAACGGGCTGGCCGTATGGGCATTTTCGTGGTTTTAGCCATGTGCAATGTGTTTAAATACGAGAGACTTAGAAGATCCTCCAGGAAGGCATCACTCCCCTTAGGCGGATAGCCTAGTGTGCTTTGCCATAATAAACTAAAATAAAAAAAAGTTTCAAGATGAATTGTGCAAAAACTTAACAAGCTCGAATAAAGCTATAGAATGCTGTAGAACAAACGCAGCAAAATGTAATGGTTTATCGGTTAGGACATTTTTTCGTAAATGAGCTTTTGGAAATCACTTTGCGCAGTTTCTTTACCGTTTTCTAAATATTCGCGAAAAACTTACAGAGATCGCTCTTAAATTCTTCTGTAAAAGTTCGACTCCGTTTTAAATAGTAAACGAAGAAGGAGCCATCTATACACTTCAGTAAGAACTCATAAAATAGACGCAACAACTGCGATATGAAGTGAAATGAGTGACGTCATTTCAGAGTTTAAAGTGAAAGTGAAGAAAAGGTAACATGTGCAAATCAGTGGGAATTTAAGCTACAAAAAGTAAATGTGTTTAAACTGTGAAGAAACCGTAATATGTGTAAATCAGTGTAAATTCAAATCATGAAGTTATTTCTGTCGAACTAATTGTCTCTTTAAATCAGTGTGAATTCAGACTGTGAAGAAATAGAAATACATGTAAATCAGTGTGAATTCAAACTGTGAAGAAATAGAAATATGTGTAAATCAGTGGGAATTCAAACTGTGAAGAAATAGAAATACGTGTAAATCAGTGTGAATTCAAACTATGGAGAACTAATTATGTCTGTAAATCACTGTGAATTGAAACTGTGAGAAAATAGAAATATGTGTTTAAACTGTGAAGAAACCGTAATTTGTGTAAATCAGTAAAAGTATAAAGAAACAGTAATATGTGTAAATCAGTGTGAATTCAAACCATGAAGTTATTTCTGTCGAACTAATTGTCTCTTTAAATCAGTGTGAATTCAGACTGTGAAGAAATAGAAATACATGTAAATCAGTGTGAATTCAAACTGTGAAGAAATAGAAATATGTGTAAATCAGTGGGAATTCAAACTGTGAAGAAATAGAAATACGTGTAAATCAGTGTGAATTCAAACTATGGAGAACTAATTATGTCTGTAAATCACTGTGAATTGAAACTGTGAGAAAATAGAAATATGTGTTTAAACTGTGAAGAAACCGTAATTTGTGTAAATCAGTAAAAGTATAAAGAAACAGTAATATGTGTAAATCAGTGTGAATTCAAACCATGAAGAAATAGTTATCTGTGTAATTCAGTGCGAATTCAAAACTGTGAAGAAATAAAGATACGTGTAAATTAGTGTGAATTCAAACTGCGAAGGAACAGTATATATGTTACTGTGAAAGACCGAAATTGGAGAATGTCGACTTTCACCGGAGAATGTCAGCATTCACCAAATACGTCGGTGAAAGATCGAATATAACATTGCATTCTTGTACATTCGGACCCTCACCGGTGTATGTCGACAATCACAGATATGCTCTGGTGTAGAGAGGCGACTGGCTGAAAATATTTCGGACATACCCCAAGCGACTATGTGAATGTTGACATTCACCGGTGAAAGTCGACATTCTCCAGATTTCGGTGTTTCACTGTAACATATATAAATCATTGGGAGTTCAAACTGTAAAGGAACAGTATGCATAAATCAGTGTGAATTAAAACTGTTAAAGAACAGTAATATATGCAAACCAGTATGAATCCAAACTATGAACAAACAGTAATTTGTGTAAATTAGTGTGAATTCAAACTGTGAAGGAACAGTACCCATTCGGTTATACCCTATGAAGTCTAAATATAAATACATTTGAATTCAAACTATGAACAAACAGTAATACCTGTAAAACAATGTCAATTTAAACTGTGAAGGAATAGTAATATTTTATAAATCAGTATGAATTTGAACTGTGAAGGAACAGTAATATGAGTAAGTTAGTGTGAATGTAAACGGTGAAGGAAAAGTAATATCTGTAATTTTGTTAAAACAACCCTCATAAATTAAACGCTTATTCTGTACGATTTCCACTAAAAGCGGAAAGGTAATAATGGCTCAGTTAGGTGTGCATTAGATGCGTGTCGTGACAGCAACGTTATATAAATGCCTTGAATGGGGAGTCCGTGGTATACTTTTTGGAAATCTTATGAAGACAGTAACCTTTCTCTTGTTTTGAAGATCAACTGTACACAGTTGTAAAACATTAATAAAAATCGGAATAAAACTGCAGATGTCTACCAAAATCACTTAAAAAGAACATTGAAATAATGTGGCCAATGAAATGTTCATGTGAACATGTGATCACATGCTCACATGATCATTGGAGTTTTCCATAAATGGCGTCTGTCAAATGTTACTCTGTCCGACTGAATGATTCCTTGAGTTATTAGACATTCAGTAAATGCACTGGAATATGCATCCTTTCAATTAATCAATTCAAATCAAAGCCATTCAATGGAACATCATTTATTGGCAATTTATTCAATAGCACCATCCATATTCATATGAACATATGCATTATTCTGCATTCCATTCTTCTTCTGAATTGAATACAATGAATGTGGAACGGAATATGACATATTCATACGAACAGTTCATTAATTCATTCAATGGAACATCATTTGCTCAGATACTCATATGAACAATTCATTCAACATGTCCTTCGATATTCTTTTCTTTTTTTCTTTTTTGGCGATGGCGGGCTCTAGCTGCTTGTTGGCGTTGGCCACTGCTAAAGCCAGAAGCAGTGGTTTCTTTATTATGGAGGCACCCAATAGGTAGGCCACCGTTGCCTCCTATGAAGGGACGGACAAATTATATCTATGCCTTCTTTGGGATTCAGAGCAGGGCCAAAATGGGAAATAGAATATGACATATTCATATGAACAATTCATTCCTTCAGTTAATGGGATTCAAATCCGTTCAATAGAATATCATTTGTTAATATCGTCGTATGAAACACTCACTCAAAATATCCATCCACAGTCATCACTTTATATCTATTTCACATTCTATTGTTCCATTGAATTGAAAACAATAGATACGAAATGTGGAATGGAATAACATATATGCATATGAACAATTCATTCATTCAATTAATGAAATTCAAATTCATTCAAGGGAACATCAATGATCATATGAGCAGTTCAATGGAATAATGGACGCCATTCAATGGAACAATATTTGTTGATATGTTCATGTGAATGATTCAGTGGATACCGTTCAGTGAAACATCATTTGTTCATGTAAACCATTCAGTGGAACAAGGACGTTCAACACAACTTCATCTGTTCAGATGTTCATATGAACACTTTAATGAAACAATGAACGTCATTCAATGGAATAATTTAAAAAATTCAGTTCATTGAATATCCCATTGAATGATATTCGATATAAAAACTCAGGGTGCGGAACGAGCGGGGCGATTTTCGAGAAATTTTATGGAGACGGTGACCTTCCTCTTCTTTTGAAGGTTAAGACGAAAAATGTCATCAAGATCGTAATAAAACTGAAACTTTGTATGAATTACACACATACACACAAAAATAAGTAAACAGGCAGTCATCTAAACAAATATAAATATTATTTCTATTTCTCTCTACGAGCAGATCTCTTACCATTTGGATAATAAGGGAAAATCTTTTCAGAAACAAGATTTGCCTTCATAAATTGTAACTACCTGAAATTCGTAGAACGTGACCAGATTTGATTGAATTATAACACCTAGCAAATGTTTCTCTTAAATAAACAGAACTAAAAAGTCTGTCTGTCTGTAATTTTTCCTACTTCCTTATCCTTACTTAATACATTTACTACCACGCGCAGCAGTCATTTTGATGAGATTTTCTACTTACAGCAAATAAATGCTAAGTAATTCCTGTTCAGAACACATCGCTTCAATAATAAATGAACCTATTTCTACAAAATTGATGGATTTCTAGTTGGAAGCATTCAATTCCTTCAGGAATTGAATAACCAATTCCGTTTCGAAAGGGAATAATAAATGATTATGCAGTGTCATTAGTCTTCGAAGCATGTTTACAAGTTTGTGTGTTCAGTATTTGCTAAAATCATCCTACGTGACCACTGAACACATAAACATATAGCATACGTGGGCAGTTTGTTTCTGAGAGTTATAAAGTTATCTGTTATTAGTAAAAGATGTGCTACTAGTTTCAAAACTCACTTTTTGTCCGTACCGCTGGTAGAGTCATTAGATTAGTTTGAAGCAGGAGATCTGAAAAATGCTCAATGCAGTCGGGCTCCAAGTTCACCTACCTTTATATTTAGTAACACTGTAGAGTCATTAGGTTATAGTGATGCCGAAGACTTGAAAAGTTAGGAGTGCGCTGACCGGGATTCCAACCTGCACCTGTCGAATACGCGCCGAATGTGCTACCGTTACACCATGAAGGACATGCAGAAAGGAGGGAGAAAATACCTTATACATTCTTTTAAAGGGCGACTCGGGATTAGGAGAGCCAATCGGCAAATCCTGGTGGTGACGAATTATCGACTACCACCTTTTAGTTCGGGTGCCACATGTAGAGTCATAAGGTTCTTTTTTAAGTAGGAGAGAGGTGACAAATGTGCAGTGCGTTGCCACTGCTTTAATTAGAATACTTATTATATCAAAAATATAAAATATAGATCTTTCGATTTTAATTGACAAATTCCTTTATTTGAAAGAAATGCGTTGCCACTACTTTAATTAGAATACTTATCTCAAATCACCATCATGTGGGCATTCAGTAAACCGTAAGATATTTAACTGTCGAAATTAATCTTTTAGTTTCTGAGTAGTAAACCAAATGATTTAAAGGCAATTAACCTAGTTCTTAAAAATATTTTTCCACTTTTTAATATGATTGATTTAAATAAAAATACATTAAAATTGCTGTCTGTAAAGGATATCTAATTAGGAGTTTTAAATATTTTTATGAAGTGACACTAGTTGAACTCATTAAAATCTTTATATGCTTTTTTTTGGGATAATTATTTTAGGCTGATTGTGGCACGAGCGACTAAGTTTTACAGAAATAAAATAGCTAACTCTTTCGGGAATTCTGAAGATATGCTGTTTTTAAATATTTCGTAATTTTGCTGTTGAATTTTATGTGGCATAAGTGCGAAGAACGTGATATTTAATAAACAAATAACTAGATTTAATTGTTAAATGCACAAAAAGGTAATAGTAAAAAGACAAAAAAAGAAAAACAAAGTTTTGCAAGCCATCTTACTAAAAAAACTAAACGTTGATACGATGAACAGAGAAGCAGCTGAAAACGAATTGAAAAATGTATACCAACACTTAACATTGTAATCGGGAATTCTAAAGAAACGCTGCTGTGCTACTTTTAAAAGTTTCGTGATTTTGGTGTTGGAACGCTATGCTTAATAATAAAGCTGAAATGAAAACAATGACTGATTTAGCAGAATTTTAGAAAAAAAAAGGAAAGCAAGAGCAGAGAGTTAATTGCGAGCTTAGTGAAAGCATAAAAACTTTGCAAACCCTAGCCTCTCGTACGACATTAAAATTTTATTTATTTATTTTTATTTCTGTGTGTGTGTGTGTGTGTGTGTGCGTGCGTGCGTGCGTGCGTGCGTGCGTGCGTGCGCGCTCTCGATTACCAGTTTCTGATTCTAAAGTACTAACATTTAATGAAAAATATTAGCAATATATTTTTATTTTTAGACTTCGAAAATTCGAAAACTTTAAATCTAGACCAAATCTAACAAGATTACAAATTATGAACACTAGTAAATCACTAAAGAATGATATTTTATAGCATTTAAATAAAGAAAATCAACGTCGAATTATTCTAATTTATTTATTTATCTCCCTCGCAAGTGCAAATCCAAAATGGCGTCAAAAATCGCAAATTTTAAAATTAAATATCTCGATCCATTTTCTCATATGGGAGTTAAAATTTGTGTTTCTCTTTTTTATAACGAGTACAAAATTTTCTTAATATAAGTGCATCGAGACCTAGGTATCCTGCAAAAAATTAGACTTCGTAATTTTTACGTAATAGGTACATAAGTTCTTTAAATTTAAAACTGCTGAAGCATGAATCTCTGCCGCATTTTAAACAATTTTTGTAACTGGAATTATACGTACGGTTGCGAAATTAAGGCCAAATAAGATCTTATATGAGCGTGGTGCATATAAAAACTCCCCCATCTTAAATAGCATAACTGCATTTCCTCATATACATTTCATGCATACTCATACGCATTTCATGGAGACTCCTATACATTTTCTCCATAAACGTTTATCAATCTTGACTTTTTCAAAGACTGCTATTTTTTGTCATTTTAATGAACATTTAGTTCACAAAATTTAGATTAATTATTTAATACAAAAGCTTCAAAACATTAAGTTGCATTCCAGCAAAATAATTTACATCAAAATGCAGGAGTGTATCCCATTTTATTAATAAGGCTTTTATTGTATTATTTACATTTGTGATGAATATTTCATGCATATAGATTTGACTCCCAAAAGTGTCCGTACACTTACACTTTTTTTGGAACATCAGTAATAAAAAAGTGACAGAAAATTTACCTCACAAAAGTCTTCGGATGCTTTAAAAAAATCTGTACAAATTAATAAATATTATAGCATTAGAGGAAGTACCCGATGCCAGTTAAGCTAGATTGAGAGTAACGTATGTAGCAACAGAGAGAAAGATACCGCTGTAATCCTTCTCTAATAACGATGCAAAAAATAAGCTTCATTGTCATACATTTTCAGTCTGACGTGATATGGAACCGACATAAAAAATTTCGATAGAAAAATAATAAACTAATTCTCTCTCATTATATTGTTACGAATTTCACATTTATTTGGCTATTTAGTATTTAGAATTGTAATTAAAATTCCTTTTTATTTCCCCGTGCAACGCAGACGATTTTTGAAGAGAAAGCTACGTCGAAAAAGAAATAACAATAAAAATAAAAGAGCGCGTGCATTTAATGCTTAATAAATAAATATCTCGTAATTACTGTTGCCATCCAGAAAAATCTAGAAAAATCGTGATTGTTCTACTGATAATTAAAAAAGCTTATAAAAGCCGAGGGGAAACACCTCATCTCAGTTGTTGTTGTTGCCTTGTAGCTGTAAAAAGCGAACTGCTGTTTGTTTACTTAATGCTGTAGTGATTGTAGCAATTTCGCTGTGAGATAGAACTATTTTATCTGTTTTGAACTGAGTTTTTGCTAAACGTTTGAGATATTGTGATATTGTGCGAAGATCTGTGAAGAAATATTTCAGCATTTTAATTTATTTCTTGTGGAAAGAATAAATTTTTGTTAACTTTTTAACGACTTGTGCATTCAATATATAACGAACCCATACGCACGCAACAATATCAACAACAATGGCACGCAGTTTGTAATGATCTCTGTCTTTCTAATGAAATGGTCGTAAAAGCTCAAGTTCCATGTAATATTTCATCTATATTCAATTTTAGTCGATTAAATGCGGCCAAAAATTGATCATAATTGATTAGAAATCAATATCGCCAAAAAACAAACAAACACACGAACAGACATTCTTCTTTTATATGCATACATTTTGTAAAACTTACAAATTTTTTATTAACAAATTCTACGATTTGAAAGCCAGCAGTAGCAACACTTTTCGAAATAATACATTTTTATCTCCAATACGAGAGACTGTTGCCACTGGGAAAAGTGAGTGCGAAGATTAGTATTTTTAGAATTTTGAATTAATATCTCGATTGATTAAAGCCGTATGAAGTTGAGAGCAGTCGAAATGGCTTCCTACGATATTTTAGAATCGGGAATAATGTATTTAATGTTTGGCATTGCTATTTTTATTTCGTCCTAAAACTTAGAAATTTTTTGTTAACAAACTCTAGGATTTGAAAGCGAGCAGTGGCATCACTTCTCGAAATAAATCAGATTTTTATCTCCAGCTTTCATAGCTGTTTTTTCCAAGTTTTTAATTAATATCTCTGATTTTAGCTACTTTTTTTTGGAAGAAAGTAGATGTAGACCTTTTCCAGGACCCATAAAAGAATTGTAGAAAGTTTGGTGACGAGGGCTATAGTAGTGTTATTAGAAGACAAACAAACAGACTTTCTTCTTTATATATATATAGATTTATGCCAGTTAGTATTTTATAGTATATCCTGCATTGTCTATGTCAGCTTTCAAACGTCTGGATATGGAGTTCACTAGGTTTTTTATAATATCTTCATCAGTGTTCCTCCATTCTTCCATCATTGCTGTTTTTAGTTCTGTTTTTGTTTTAATACTGTGTCTTCGTACTGTAACCTCACATTCTCTCCAAATATGTTCTGTTGGGATTAAATCTGGTTATTGAGGCGATGTTTTCAGAACCTGATTACAATTATAGACACCCAAAAAGCACACTTTGAGGGCCGTGTGCTTAGGATCGTTATCCCGATAAAAAAAATAAAGTTCTTTCCACTATCCAAATTTTGGGCGGATAATTCTAAATTAACTTTTAAAATATTTAAATATACAGCATGTTTCGTTGTGCAATCAATAAGTACTAAATTATTTTATCCTGATGCTGACATGCATCCTCACACAAGAACACCTCCACCGCCATGCTTTAGTACTCCAACCAAGGTCTTGAGATTAATAAACTCGCCATTTTTTCTCTCCAATACAGTTACTCTCATCGGAGCCAAAAATGTTAAATATGTTTTCTTCTGGAAAAGACATGGTTACAATACACTTTGGGCTTACTTACCATTGATTTCGATAAGAAAAGCCAAAGCTTTCTATTTTTTGTACCTTTTTCATTAAAATGTTTCAGTCAATTTTGTAGAAATCTTTAAAACACTCGAACGTGGATTTTTCACAGATTTTCCAACTATAACTCTCTGATCACGTTGAGTCATATCGAATCCTCTTTGCTAAATAACCCTTCTTACTAGATTTTGGAACCGATGTTCTTTTTTAAAGCATTTTATCTCATACTGAACCGTAGAATGAGATAAATTTACTAATTTAGTGATATCCCGAATCGAATTTCTATCCTTATAATCAAAAAGGATCAATTTTCGAATGCTGTTCGTTGTTTCCTTACAACTACGAGTCATCTTTAAACGTTAAATAAAATATAACGAAGTGAGCAAGCAAAAAATAAACCCAAACAATATTTTAAAAGTCAGCAAAATGTAAAAATAAAAAAAATGGTAAACGATAGTTTTATTTATAAAATTTTTTCACTTTTGTGGTGTTTTTATCTACGTCTTCTTACATTTTCAATTTTAGAAAGAGAAAATAAGTCAGAGTTAAAAATTAAAATGTATGGTTTTATTGAAATTCACATGGAGATGATATGAAAAACTATTCGGCTTTCAAATTTGCTGAAACAACCTTGTATACTAAAAATTTACTAAAAATACTCAATTGATTTCGAAGGCAGCTACATGTCCCTCCTCATCAGGCGAACAAAATATCTAGAAAGGGAAAGCAACCTCAGTAACGGCTTTTTTATACCCTCGGGTAGAACCACGCGCGAGGAGGCAAGGCCATCAATCGGCAAAATTAATAATCAAGAATTATGTTAATAGAATTTTAAAAGCGCTAAGAAGGACTGGATTAGACTTAAAATCATTCACTAAACATGCTAAATCTTTGTGAATATGAAAAGCCTTAAGAAAATCCAATTCACGAACAGAAGAAGCTTTTTGGATAATTTTTGCAGATCAAAAGTCAAAAAGGGTTCAAGGTCAAGTTCGGCTTTGTATTCGGATTCAATTTCGGGTTCCAGCGCATTTTCTGCAAATTCTTAAAGTATGAAAACACGTTTGGAGACATTGTATAAGGAAGGTGCTATACATTTTTAGAAGTATTTAGATAAATAATTTTTAAAAAAGCAAATAATTTGTACAAAATATTTCTGTCAACAGTTCTTTATTTAAAATGAGAAATATCGTCTGTTACTTTTAAATAAATTCTTCTTTCAAAATGTCACATGTAAACAAACTGTGTATTTATAGATATGCTTTTACATTTTCTGAAGGGAAATACTCCTATTACCTAATTCAAAAACATTGCAAGATGCGTTAATAAAATTTCCAAGTCCAAAATAATCAATATCACGAATCAGAAAAGGAAAAAACGTCAATCATTACTTCTACACGGAAAGAAGACTGCGAACGAATACCCGACAAGGTGCATGCTTATTCCTAATACTTCTAAAGTTGAATTATTGATAACAAGAGAAAGTGCTCTGACGCTCAAATCAATTGCAAAATCTTTAAATACATCTTTAGCCACAATAAAGCAAATCATAAACCAAGATTTGCAACTTAAAAGAGCTAAAAACAATGTTCACCAGATTTTGCTGAGGCACGTGGCTCAATACGGAATAATTTGTAGAGCCCTATATGAGGAATATTTAGCTGGGAGATAAATCAAAATACTTCGTGACTTTCGATGGAATGGGCTTAATTAAATGATTCCAGCGGAAAAGGTCTATTTATCATGGAAAAGGAAGAAGCGAATAATATACAAACCTGTTTTTGTTTTTTCGGTCAATGCAAAGAATGTTTCTGTAAGAGGTTATGATTATCGCCGGATTCTCTTACAACTGGAAATTAAAAGTAAGAAGAGTGGAAAAAAGTACAAAAGTCAGATCAACGTACTATCAAGAAATTTTTTTACATTCGATGCTTTCAGAAAATATTCCGTTTCTTTACCCCAGTAAGCTTTAAATAGAATGAAACTTGTTAAACTTTAAAAGAACTGTTAAACTTTAAAAAACTTTAAAAGAATGAAACCACTGCATTCCTTGAAAAAATGAAGACTGATACAGTTATTCCATATATATATTTTGAACGCATT
>KK116124.1:127809-188447 GCA_000611955.2 Stegodyphus mimosarum
TCGTATGGTCTTTTCAATAGACAATTTTCTAAATGCAAATTCACCACGGCGGATGGACTCTGGACAGTAGTGGAAGGAGAATGGAAATCAGAAATTTTCGAAAAGCTCTTCTATCATTGAAATCACGCTGCACACTTTATATTCCAGAAAATAATCTATTAAATCTAAGATGTATAAACGTAACCTTTATATTTAAAAAAAATATTAAACGGCCCTGAATTCTTATAAAATGCGTAAAAACCATATATGTATGTACACGTGTGTAAAATAAGAAATATGTAAAGCAAAATTATAAATTAGTTTTGACCTCCTAATTCCTCATTTTAATTTGGGTACTTCCCTTCTCTTTCTAAAAATAGTTAAATTTTTTGTGGTCTGCTTTATTTCTAGATTAATCCTATCATGTGACCTTTATATAACGATGATGACACAGATGTTTCGGAATATAATATGAAACCTTATAAGGGATTTCTCCCGCCTTCTTAAATTACCTTCGTAGTGTAATGGTCAGCACACTCAGGGCGTATTCGAGAGGTTCAGGTTCAAGTCCCGGTGAGAGCATTATTCATTTTTCACTTCTACTGCTTCAAAATCTAACGTATCTACTGTGGCGCCCGAACTAAAACAGGTGGTGGATGATGATTCTCCACCACCGGGATTTGGCGACTGGGTCCCCTAATTCCCACTCGCCCTTTAAAAGGGGTAGTATACATGGTATTTCTCCCGCCTTCTTAGCATGTCTTCGTGGTGTCATGGTCAGCACACTCGGCGCGGATTAGAGAGGTCCGATTTTCGAGTTTCTTCGAGAGTATTGCTCATTTTCATGTACTCGAAATAAGCTAATGTCTCTACAGCCTTTTATTTTAATAAGCTACCATGCTGGATAACAGCGCACTGGTTATCTGTAGCTCGGCCTACGTAGACTGATGCTTACTGCTTTCCCTTCTTCCGCAATACAGTATCAAAATCATGTAATGTTCTGTAACAGGTACGAACAATGTAGCAAGTATTTGTGGCCGCAAAATGTTTAAGTAAAATAAAAGAGACATAGTTTAAATCTGCTACTAGCACATATATGATGATCAAGTTTTTTCTTCATTTCGGATCAGTTACTTATGCTTCAACATCTACCTGTGGCAACCCCAAATTATTACACACACACACACACACACATATATTGCATAAACTGCGACTAGCATTTACAAATAACTCGAAAAATAGGAATAAATATAGTCCTAGTAAACCGATAAAGTTTTTTAAAGACAGTAAAAATCGCTAATAGAAATAACCAGACAAAATTCTGTGAAGAGTGAATGGTGACTGTTTGTCTGAAGTAAGTTAGATCAGAGTTCATATGAAATATTTTACATAATCATGCCTTCCAAATTCACATCCAAAGCCTCTCAGACATTCCTTCCCATTCAATTTATGTTCCCCACTATGATAAACAGACGATCATTATCATTGCCAAGACTAGAATTTGAAGGAAAAGTTGTATTTCCGTGGGACAATTTCGTGCTGACATACGTTAGTGGAATATAATTACTTTAATTTTCAGACCAAGAGTTTGCTTGGTTATCCGCTTAAAATACGACTATTAACTATAAAAGTATATAAAGAAAAAAGTATGTAATGATTTTAATGAATCTAGTTAATGTCATTTCATAATATTTAACATTTCTCACCAGACATCTCCTGATTTAAATGCATTCTTATTTAAATCAGTCACATTAAAAAGTAAAAAAAAATTCTTCTCTTTATAGTTTTTAAATCGCTTGGTTTCTTAACAATTAACAGACATACTTTAATTATTAAAATTACAATAACTTTAATCATATTCATTAAATAACTTAAACCAAAAATAATTTAAACCAAAAATAAACAAGTTACGAAAGTTTTCTAAGTTTTCAAAGAAAATTTACAAAGTTCACTTTTCAGATTATTGCTACCAAATATTATCAGCCTGTTCTATATTTAAAGAAATTAAATAATGAAGAATATGTATGAATGTATGCATATTTCTTACACTGCGAAAAAACGACGGTATGTAAGACTATCGAATTTTCAATAACATTATCCTTTACTCGAACATGAGACTAAAATGTTGTTTTCTCCAGCGCGCGAGACTATCTATCATAAATTCTAAAGATATGCTCTTTTCAAATGTTTTATGAGTTTAATAGTCAACTGAATTTTATGTAGCATTAGTGCAAAAAAATGATATTCAATTGATAAGTTTAACAGGCAAGAGTTTTGGAAACCGTCTTACTAAGAAAACTAACTGTACATTGATGTGATAAATTGACAAGACTGAAAATATAGAAAAAGGTATGCCAACATTTAGGCCTTCATAGAGAATATTAAACACATGCTGCTTTTAAAATTTTTGCAGTTTGGACGTTGAATTGTGTATGACGAAAGTGCGAAGAAAATGATGCTTAATAATAAAACTAAAAAGACAAGAAGAAATGAATTAGTAGGAATGAGTTAACAGCAGAAGGGTAGACTGCGAGCTCGGCGAGAGCGTAGGAAAATCTTAGCAAAGCCTTTTAGACGAAAGTTCAAATCTGAGCCCTTTCGGATTTTCCTTTTTCTTTTCTTATTTTTTTAAACATTTTTCTTCGAATAATAAATAGGATACATATGCTTTTATGTAAATAACTATAAACTTCTTCATTTCTTACTACATACATATGATGGCATTTCGATTCTCATAAAGTTTGTAACCTTGGAGAGAAATTGCTCGAAATTATTACTTTCTTGTACGACGTAAAGGAAGTATCATAATCGCCAAAGATTTCGTACCTCTCCAAACCATCTGAACGATGTTTTTTGGGTGACATCTCTACGTATGGACAGGACAAAAGACTGTTTTTGTCAAAAGTAGTGTAAAATGGATTTAAAATGGATTCAGAAGAAATTCTTTCTAAACTTTTGTATGTCCGTTACGTAGGCATGTGTGTACCTCTAACTCGAGAACGAGTAGTCGTAGAACGTTAAAATTTTGTATATGAGACTGCTTTCACCAATCGTATATATGTTACGGTGAAACACCGAAATCTGCAGAATGTCAACATTCACATAGTCGCTTGGTGTATGTCCAAAATATTTTCCAAATACTCTTATTTCTGACTTACACCGGTGAATGTCGACAATTCACCATGTACTAATGGTGAATGTTGAATATATGAGAATATTATATTTTCTTCTCCGTAATTCAGTCGCGAAAAAACTCACAAGTACTTAAAACACACAATACATTCAAAATGAGAAAGGAAAATAATAGAAGTTAAAAAACTTACTTAATTATACAGTACGTAGTAAATGAGAAAATAAAATAATAGTAATAAAAAGCTTACTAAATTATGTGATTCAAATCTGATTCATTGCAACAATTTAAACTTTTACGAGACTTTGAATTGCACGAGAGGCCCTTGCTTTTACAACTGCATTTATAGGAAACAGCCAGTCGCCTCTCTTTTCGACCTACACCGGAGCATATCTGTGATTGTCGACATACACCGGTGAGGGTCCGAATGTACAAGAATGCAATGTTATATTCGATCTTTCGCCGACGTATTTGGTGAATGATGACATTCTCCGGTGAAAGTCGACATTCTCCAATTTCGGTCTTTCACAGTAACATATATATATATATATATATACACGTCTATTCTTACTCTGTTACCTGATTTGGTGAGTTCAGTATTTTTAGTCTTATATGCTGGTTAACTTTGCATTTTTTGCTTTAAAAGTTGTAGAGACATTACGTTATTACGAAGCAGGAGAGGTGAAAAATAAGCAAAGCCTTCGCCGGGAATCGAACCACGGACCTCTCGGTTACGCGTCGAGCATGCAGACCACTACACCACGAAGGCATGCGAAGAAGGCGGGAGAAAAACCTTATAAAGTGACTGAATTATGTGGATATATGTCTGGTTAAGTTTTCACACCTTCTGTTAATCTGCATGCAATAATTCTAGAGTTATCAACAATTTAAAAGTTTAAGTGGCGAGTTAAGCCTAACGAACCGCTTTTTGTTTACATCTGAAATTCAGTAGAATAGTGAATTAAATCATTTTCTGCACTTTCAGCGTCTTTTTGCCGAGTGGGACCAAAAGTGAACTTTTAGTTTTGTGCATCGAAAAGTCTGCCATCTTGCCTGCTCGCCGAATTGCTTGTTTTTGCGTAGAAACTCTAATTTTAAGACTAAAAATTGCTTTCTTAATTGTTCTAACTGTGTTTGGTGTTTTATGTTTTTCTGTATTTTACAATTTTTAGTGAAGATATTTTGAGTTTTTATGTATTTTTGCTTTGTCGCGAAGTGTGACTTGAATTAATTGAATGACGAATATAACTCTGATGGAATTCTGGGAAATAAGTTCAAATGAAATGCAGCAAAAAATGGGTATAATTTAATAGGTCGTATAAGGAAGTCACGTGGTGTCCACATCAGATTATCTTCTTCCCGGATTGTAAATGCTCACCATTCAATCGTAGTCTTTTGTTGTTAGTTTTCAATTGTGAATAAATGCTGTTTCCCTATAAATATATTCTCAAACAAAGCGAATATTCTTAGTGAAAAAACTGGTAAGTGAGCTTGTACGAATAAAAATTAATCAGATCTGTATCTTATTTGCTTCAGTAAGATTTATCTAATCCTCTAAATTAATTAGCTCATTTATTTGCAACAATACATAACTGAATGACTTACCTGGGCCGCCACTTTGAGACCACTGCATTAAAGAGCCAGGTAAATAAAAAGTACTATATTAATCATTAAAAAGATAAACAATTTCGCTATAAAAATATGGCTTTCTGAAAATAGCGTTGAAAGAACCAGATCACTGGAAGTAATATTTCTTTATGTGGGAAAAAACTCTGTTGAGCATTTTACTGCTATGGTAATATTTGACGGATTGCTTATTGAAAATATATATTCCAGATAGAAGCTGCAGATATCTATGTTTCATTTTTTTTGTGGGTGTACTGTAAAAAGATTTACATGTGACCTTGCGAAAGAAAAAAAGATTTTGAATAAGCTCCGATCGAATCATTTATCATTCCTTTCATAAATAAATATGAACTGAAGCATAGAGAGAAGTACTGAAAATGCACACTTTGAAATTCTTCGATATTCTTATCGATATAGTTTCCGATATATCACAATTCTATAGATATTTTTGCTTTCGATAAGTGAACTGTTTGCATACGTTACCGGCAACATATGAAACGCTGACAATATGTAGAATATGTAGGCGTTTTATACAATGCCTGGCGTTTTTAGGCAAACTATGAAATATGAGAATTACTATATACGTTGCCTTAGAGTCCCACAATCGTTATATATTCTGTAATTATAATCTATATCTGGATCTGACCTGAATTCCTCACTAACCTTCGAGATTCTGCGAAACTTGTATTATTGAAGATTACAAACCAAACTTGAAGAAATGGTTTGCCAAGTGTCTGAAGGAAGGATATGATAATACCAATTCTTAAACTTAACAAATCTGCAGAGAATTTGACATCATCGCCCAGTCTCTCTTACAAACATCCTCCGCCCCCGGGGGTCGCCGCAGAGTACTATGCGAAGCTACTGTCTAGGATCTGTACCTAGGCAGTCTCGGCAACGGGGGTATAAAATTTATGAACTTGGCAGTTCCCGCAGGTCCATGGGGTAAGTCTATATTTGCTCGTCATGGGCCGGGTGGTGTTAGTCCCCTCCACCAGGGTACTGGTAGCAAATAGCAAACTGGACCATTGAGAGTCTGGTCATTGCTGTCCTTGGTATTCCATGAAAAGCCTAAGGAGAGGGGCATCCCGTGTGGTGCTGGCAGATAGCCTCAATCAACGGCCAGTCATCGCCCACCCCACCGTGGTCTCGGTCCGGCCGAGACGGTGGTCTTGACTGGTCCGTGTTTAGCGGTGGGTTGGGTAAACGTTGAGCGTTTAGCAGAGGGAGCCTGATAAAATTGTTGGTGTCTCGAGGATGTGGGACCTCGGGCCCTGCAGGTGTGCAGGGTCATCGGCAACGGGTGACGTTTATCCCCGAGTGTTCTTAATTGAACGGACGGTGGTACAAATTTACTTACTTATAAACATCCTCCCCCCGCGGTGGTCGACGCAGAGAGCTGTGTCAAGCTACTGGCTAGGATCAGTAACCTAGGCAGTCTCGGCCACGGGGGTATAAAAATAACGCGATATGAAAATAATAATTCAATCTGTCTGTTATGGGTTAACAAACTAAACTATTTAATTAAGCAACAGATGCAGTTCTTAAAAATATTATTTTTTTACTTTTGAATCGGATTGATTTTAATAAAAATGCATTGAATTCATAATATATCTGATTAAAACATTAAATATTTTTATAGAATTGCATTGCATATTTTTTCACTTTTTTAATTTGCAGAAAATTTAAAACGTTCTCACTTTAGTCTAAATGCATATTCACCTAGTACAGAGGTTCTGAACCGGTGATACGCAAGAGAAAAATAGATGGTGCGCAAAGAAACAAAGTATTTTTTAATATTAAATTCAAAAACTAAATACCCCAACATCCTGTTCAAGTCTTTTCTCTAATACTCCTAAATTTATGCGATCTGAGCTTTGTTCAAGCTCAATAGCCGCTGATAGACTTTAGCAAAATAATTCGTTTTATTTTCAAAAATATTCTTTTAGTCATAAGCATAACAAAATTTGTCATAAATGATGTTTTTAATATGAGTAATAGAAATGGTTATTGTATTTAATAGGAAATAAAAATAAGTTCCTATAAAAATATAATAGTATCTCATTAATTCTTTTAGAGTTGATCGATTTATTAGCATGTCTACATTTTATGTCGCCACCATTTCCGAGCTCATATTGCTCTATTTTCAATTGGAATCATTTTTACGTCGATTTGCTGTCTCTAACAGCAGGTATTTTGTTTTCTTGTTTCTTTGTATTTCTTACTTTTCTACGCGTTTTGAGAATATCGCCGTTTGTTTTTGAAGAACTCGTAATATATTGTGTATTTAACTATTTGTGAAAAATAATAAAACAAACCTAGATTTTCAAAATGGAAAAATGGCTAGAATTAACTAAACGGAAATGTGATGATTCACAAGTGATGGATCCAAGACAATAAACAGCACTAAGAATATTGAAAAGAAAAAAAATGTTTATAGAAAACATAATGAAAGTTATTTATCATTTGGGTTTACTTAGAATGGAGGTAGAATGGATTCTCAACCTCGATGTGCTGAGGTAAAATATGATCCAATCAAATTATGAAACCATCGTTTCTTGAAAGACATCTTGAATCTAAGGATGCCAATTTAAAGGCTAAATCTGAAAAATATTTTAAGAGGAAATTACCTGAGTTCAAAAATAGTAAACAAGTAATGAAAGGTTTTGCTACTTCAAGTAAAAGAGCTTTTTAAGCTAAGTTAACTAGTAAGCCTCAGAATTGCCAAGAGTGGCCAGGCTCACACTATTAGAGAAAACCTTATATTACCAACAGCTAAAGATACCGTTTTAAAATTATTAAAAGCGGCAAATTCCATAAAATAGACATTAAAAAAATAAAGCACAGTGAGTACAGTAGAAGTCCAGAAATCCGCAATCCTTGGGACCAGAGGTTATGTGGATTTTAAGATTTTGCGGATTTCAGGACAGAAAAGCCAAATCATAATATTCAGACTAAAAGTGCAAAATAAATAAGGCATATTACATACATTTACTTAAATTATTATCTACAATAATATACATTATTACATTATTTTATTATATGCTTTAAATTACTATATATATGTATTTATTATTCATTTATATTAGTGATTGCAGGAATATATTAAAGCATTAAGGACATATACAATAGAGACGTGTAAAAATAAGGGATATTAATAAAGCATAAAATATTTCATTTTTTTTACTTGTTTCAAACATTTTTCTGATAGATGTTTGTTTATTGTTGTTCTAAATGTTTTAGGTATTTTTTACCATGTTCCAAACCCTCATTGAAAGATATTTTCTCACTCCTATTAAATTCGTTATCTGTGTCGGTGTCGGAATTGTTTTCTTGCTGTGGCGACTTCAAAACAGAGCCAATGATTTCATCATCGGTTATCTGATACGCCAGTGTTGGCTCATCTGAACCCATCATCCATACTAAAATCTTCTTCCGGGCTAAGATCTTTTTTCTGCCACTAACACAGAATCATTATTATTCGGTAATTATGACGTCATTATTGGATAAATACTTTTTCTTCGGTATTTCATTCTCCATTCTGCGGTTTCTGGAACCTATAAATTCAATGTTTATATTTTGAGAGGCAGTGCGGATTTCAGGTCGGCGGATTTTTGGTATTTGACTGTATTTCGCATTCCAGTTGAAAGTACTGATACAACGAACATTGTTAATTATTACTTTACATACGTAAGTAGATAAACGAATGGCCGAGGAGTATTTATTTTGTGAATCTCTTCATGATAGAGCAACTGCAAGTGAAATTTTCAACACAACTGACACTTTTATATCTGAGAATCATATTCCTTTGAATAAGTGCATTGCCGTATGCAGTGACGGAGCTCTGGCTTTAACAGGAAAACATTCCGGACTGATTTCTCAAATAATGAAAGTCGCACCTGAAACTAAATTTACTCACTGCTCCATTCATCATGAAGCTTTTGTAGCCAAAACGATCCCCGAAAACCTGAAAATCGCTTTGAATCAACCTGTGGAAATTGTTAATTTTATTAAAAACTTTAAATTCAAGCATATTTACGATTTTATGCCAAGAGATGGGCAGCGAACATGAAACGCTTTTGTTACATTCCGAAGTGAGATGGTTATCCAGAGGCAAAATTTTAAATAGTCTTTTTAAACTTCGATCATAAATTCAAATTTTCAGTGAATTATGGTTAGCGCGTTTAGCGTATTTACTTAATATTTTTGGAGAGTTAAATGAATTAATTTACAATTACAGATACAAAGTATTAATTTGTTTACCATTAGAGATAAAATAAGTACATTTGTAACGTTTAAATTATGTTAATTAACAGTTATTTTAAGTTTTGTATCTTTCCTATCTTATTCTAATTTCAGCTTACAATTTCCTGCCATAATGTGAATTCAGAAACGCTGATAATGCAAATGAGAATGAGTACTATTTAAGTCGTGACTTAACCGACTTCAAGAGAGAGAGAGTCTGATTTCCTGACTAGCGCGCGTTTGCCTTCTGGCTACATCTCTCTTAGCTATTACTACGCTCGGCCATATCTTAAGCCCTTGCTAGGCTTCGCCGACTCAATTAATACTTAGGGGCCAACTAGTTAGATTCTGATAGCTTCGGCTATATTATTTAAGAGCTTTAGTTAAGCTAGTTTTAGTTCAATTTATTAGTATTTAAGTTCAAGCCGAAGTGGCGGCTTTATTGTAAAGTTCCAAGCCGGAACTGATTGTAAATATATTGAGTAATAAAGGGTTTAAAACCCTTCTCAAGTCTTACGTATTCTGTTCACACACTTAAGCGATTATTGGCTTGTTAAGTGTTCGTGGAGTTCGGAGTTAGAACTTTAGATTTAAAGAGTGGAACCCCACACAATGATAAAAGCACTAGAGGTAAATAATCAGAGAATTGGATAATAACATTTTAATAATATTTTAAGGTTTTTACAACTTTTAGAAAGTTTCTTAGTCGAAAATAATATGAAAATAAAAGAAGAATTAGCCTTCGACATTAAAAATTATTATTTATCATTGATAAATAATTTCAACATGTATTTTTCTGAGGATTATGAAAAAGAAAAGTGGATTAGAAATCACTTTCCTTCAAATGTACCTGAAATTTTATCTCGTGAAGAAAAAGAACAATTGATATAAATTTCCTGTGAACGAACTCTAACTGAATATTTCAAAAATAACACACTTGTTAACTTTTCGCTGAACCGAAAAAAAGAATTTAAAGGCACTTAAATAAAGCTGTTAAATTTTTATTGCCTTTTTGCAGAACCTGTTTGGGCAAACAAGGATTTTCTTCCACGTTTTATTTGAAAAATAAATACATAACAAAATTAAAAGTGGATACTAATTTACTGTTAAGACTAAATAAAAGAAGAGTAGACATAAAGAAATTGATCTCTCTTAAACAGGCCCCAGTTTCGCACTGAATTTTAGAATTAAAGTAAGTATAATATAAATTTTTATTATCAAAATAGTAACCAATTTTTAATGTAATATTTGTATGTGTGCATATTTAATACAAATAGCCAATAGCTTGTGCAACTGATAAAATATATTTTTTTTAAATATTTCTATTGAGAAATTGGAAATAATCATTGTAAAATGCAGTGGTGGTACAAAAGTGTTTAAATTTTTTTTTAGATTTTACGCGTTATTCAAAAGGCTGAGAACCTCTGATATAGAGAATATAAAAAAATGTATAGCAGCATTTAACAGTTTATTCTACAGCCAGGTGGAACAGTGCAGCACTAGGGTACCAGTGCCGCAAACACTACCCCCACCGAGTAATTATTCTCTTCGAATGTTCACAGAAAAACAGCATAATTTTATTTAAACTTATTTAAACTATGTTTGAATTCGACGATAATAGAATAAATAAATAATACAGGAAGCGTAATTATAAGGAACTAAAACTTTCTCTCTATTTTTTAGCAGATTTTTATGTTTTTAAAGCAAAGGAGGTTTAAAAATACTAATTTAAAACTTAATAAAAGAAAAGAAAATCTGAAAGGTTTCAGATTTTAAATTACGTCCAAAGGGGCGTTTTTTAAACATTTTGTATGTTACTTTTATTTATTGAATATCATGTTCTTCGCATTTAAACCATAAAATTCAGTTAAAGAACAATATCGCAAAATAATTTTAAACTGAGCCTATCTTTAGAATTTCCTACACACAGTCTCACGCGCTGCGGATAAAAATGTTTTTTTCTGTACAACGTTGCCATTGCCCGCTTTGAAATCCTGAAGTTTGTTAATCAAAAATTCGTTAAAGTTTTACAAAATATGAAATCGTTAATAAAACAAATTCCAAATTTCAAATTTGGGCTTCCAGATGCCTATATTCGCATCAGGATGACGGCATTCAAAATTCGATGGCTTTAGGTACCGTCGTTTTATCACAATGCGAGAAACATACATACATTTATGCACATTCTTCATTATTTAATTTCTTTAAATATAATACACAGCTGCAATATTTTGTGGCAACAGTTTGAAAAGTGATACAGACTTTTAATATTTCCGACGCAAAATCGCAAAACGAAAACAATAGTTCTTCAGGGACAAAGCTTCTTTGCATTAAAAATTCTAACAAACAAATATTTTTCATTCGTGGTTTTAAACTGAATTTATGTTCCTTGGAGATGATATATGGGAAGTTTTTTTATTATAAATTATTATGAATTATTGGTATATAGATAGATTTAAGTAAACAAGGTAATTATTTGTAATAAATTACCTAATATATATGCAATAAAAAGAGACAAAGACGTAACAATGCTGATTTCATACAACGTTGTAGATTCATACTGAAGAGGAATAATTCTGATTGCGCAGAATGCCAAAATGTTGGATTCGTAATAACTAAGAAACCTGGCTATCCAGACTAAATTGCATTTTATTTAAATTGAAATTTATGGCCACAATTTACTTAGCACTCTAATCGTGCTTATTTCCAGAACATTTACATTTTTTATGCTGACTGCTTCGAAAGAAAAAGAGTACAGCAAAACAGCGTTGAAACATTAGCAGCATATGTAGAAGCTAAAGTGCGCAGTTAATCCAGTGTGGAAGAGAAGATTTTGATTTAGGTTAGAAAGGTTTCAGTTCTCAGAATTCAAGTTTCGAATTATCTACGTCATAAATTTCAAAATATCCTATAAATATACCAAAATCAAAGCGGGGATAATAGCACTTATGTCTTTATAGCACTTTATTGGGAATTCTAAAGATATCCGACAGCAAATACACTCACGTTTGTGAAAATTGCAACACCATGAAGGACTTACGCGAGTGAGCTGAAATTTTCAGGAAATGCAAAGTAGCGCATGATATGCAAATGATTAGAATTGCAAATCCGTAGCGCATGCGTATGCTGAGCAGCGCCCTCTGAACGGCTGATGGATCCGAATAAATAGACGGCTGTAGCGAGGCGTGTATGGTTATCGGTGGTTATCTGCTAGTGGTAAACGTTAACTCAATCTGTACTTATGCCTCGTCGACGAAAGAGAGCGAGATTTGAACAACTTACAGAGTTTGAACGAGGGAGAATCATCGGCCTTCGTGAAGCTGGATTGTCGTATCGTGCAGTAGCCTCTCGTGTGCAGCGTAACAGCAGCACAGTGATGCGCGTTTGGAAGCAGTGGACGGACGAGTGTCGGACAACTCGGAAATCCGGGAGTGGACCCCGAAATGTGACGTCAGCTCGCGATGATAGACACCTGGTCCGCATGGCGCGGACGGACCGTACAGCTTCCTCTAGACAATTGGCAGCACTGTGGTCAATAGCTACAGGTGTTTCATTGTGTGCTTCATCAATTCGTAGACGTCTGCTGCAGTGTGGACTGCGCGCACGGACTCCTTTATACAGGATCCCCCTAACGCACGACCATCGCCGCCTGCGGCTACAATGGGCCAATCAGCATAGAGACTGGCGTGCTGATTGGCAGCATGTCGTGTTTTCTGACGAATCCCGCTTTAATTTGTGGTACCATGATGGCCGCATTCGTGTCAGACGCTATGCCGGTGAACGCCACCTTCCGGAGTGCATTATCGAACGCCACAGTGGACGAACACCCGGAGTTATGGTCTGGGGCGCCATAGCATATCATAGACGATCTCAATTGCTACGAATTGTGGGCAATCTGAACAGCAACCGGTATATCCGTGAAGTTCTACAGCCCGAAGCTGTTCCCTTCCTTCAAAGCTTGCCAGGCGCTGTATTTCAACAGGACAATGCCCGCCCTCATACTGCTCGGATTGTTAAATCCTTCTTTGCAGCGCAGCAGGTACAGCTTCTTCCTTGGCCTGCGTGTTCCACGGATATGTCGCCAATTGAACATGTGTGGGATGTCATTGGTCGGCGTCTTGCTCGTGATCCTCGTCCTGTTGCGTCTGCAGACGAACTTTGGGTACGCGTACAAACGATATGGAATGCTCTTCCTCAGTCAGACATTCAAACTTTGTTTGACTCCATGCCACGTCGTGTAGCAGCACTTATTGCGGCGCGTGGTGGCCACACAAAATACTGATTCTGATCTCTTGTTCTTGTTTGTTTGCTTTGAACATTTAATCATTTATTTGTACCACTACCACTCAACTGTGTATTAAATTGCATTCAATTATGACGATTCCTTCTTGGTGTTGCAATTTTCACAAACGTGAGTGTATTTTTTAACTTTCATGTGCCAAATTATTGCCATCCGGTAAAGCGTAAGATATTTAAATAATTCGTTGTACGAATTAAAGGACATATTGACAATTCCTTTCCACTTTTAAGTTTTCTTCCCATAATTTTTACTTTAAAGGTTTCATTAAGAAAATAGCCTGATTTGGCATTCCTTCTAGAATTCCAATTGAATTTTTATTTTTATTTCATTCAACATGTTACAGTTTTTGGATTTCTAAATTTCTTTCTTCCAAGGTTCACTTTACTTGATTTAAGTTTTATGAGTCATAAGACAATTCAGCTCTATTTGTTTCCTAGTTTCTTATTTGTATTACTATTTTTTTAAAAAATTTTCTTGTAGTTTTAATTATTCTTTAGGAATTTTGATGAAATATGTTGTATATTACTTTTTCGTCTAATTTTTCTTCCACGCGTAGGGAAAAGGAACGCCCGATTGAGACGATATCGATAAGAATTAAATAATTTGATAAGTATCATTAAATAATTTTCCTCGTTAATTATCTCAATTGGTCGTTTGTTGAAACGCGTGGAGGTAATATTTCAGTGAGAATTACATTGCACTTTTCCCCTGACAATACTGTTATGTGAATCTCAATGGAATATTGCCATTTTGATCTTTTTGTACATAATTGTGTTTTTTCTCCTATTTTCTTGCAACTTATACTTTTTCTTACAACTTGTACTTTTCCCACATTTTTTAAATATTCAATTATGAGAGTCTCAATTTATTATTTTTTCTTTTAAGTCATGTTTTATTAATTATGGTATTTTTATTAATAATGGTATTTTGATTCTATTTGATAATGTAATTTTTTGGCACTACTGTGTTTTTACAAATAGGATTTTAGAGGTTTCAAATGTAACATAGCTTCTACATTCTTACTTGCTAATTAAAAGTGTAATAAAAAATTTGCAGCTAGATGCGCAGGTTTTAAAACATTGAAATACTATCGTTCAAGTTTTAACTTTCTAAAGAAAATTATATATATATATTGTTGAGTTATACGGGTTCGTGGATTTGAGAGTATCCGATGAAAACACGATGCAGAACAATAAAAAGCACAATTTATTTACAGGAATCACTATTTACAGCACAGTTCCAAAATTACCTTTAAAAGCGTCGAAAATCTACAATAAATACGCTGAAACAATCAGCAACACAGCTTCAGGCTGTAACTGTAAAGGTAACTTCGCGGTAACACTATACTTATAATTAACACCGTGGAACAATCACCAATACACTGTCAAGCTATACTGTAAAGTAAGCTTCACGGCAAAGCACTATCTCGATTGCTTTCCGTTCACAGAACTCTCGCGTAGCTTAGCAGCTATTCTCACAATAATCACAACGTTCACACTACTTCACAATCTCGTAACAACTTCTCAGAAACGCAAGGGTTTATATAGCTTTTCTTTAAGTTCCACACGTTTCGAGAAATATCTCGACAGGAAGTTATTCTAGAAGCTTCCCGATTGGACCATGGGATATCGCCAATTTGGTCGCCAAATGGGCGATAAAGTCGCCAATCTGGCAACCCTACCATACACTATTTTATGGCAACCCTAGTGCTATGCCGGAAAGCTTACATACAGGCGCAACCGCCGGATTTTTCGCAACAATATATATATATAGATAGATAGATAGATAGATAGATAGAGATAGATAGATATTTGTATATCTATATTGCATAACTCAAAAGCGATTAGCCATAGAACATTGTAATTTTGTATATGGGACGGCTATAACATCTAGTAAAGCACCTCCCTTTCTAATTGCAAGCTGCAACACCAAACATATATATGCAACCCTTAACAGGGCTTAAAAATCCTTACGCGGAATTATTTTCTCAATAGTTGTCGTAATCATATACTTCTGCTGCAGAAGGGTTTTAAATGATGCAAATATTCATGTTTGGGCAACGTCAAATTAATTTTTTTTTCAATAGAGAATGAACTCTAACTTTTAATGCCGTCTCCCGTTTCCTATACTTATTATTGGGAAAGTTTTAATATTTGTTATCAAAAAATAAAAGAAGTTTGACTTCTGACCGAGATATGTACAGTGTCTCACAAAAGTGATGGGACACTTGTGCTTTACAAAAGGAAACTGTGGTAAAATAAATTAAAAAAACATGTAAAAATTTTTTGTGGGTGTGTTTCATACTTAAATTTACTAGTAACAATTATTACATAACATACATTTTCTCAAAATATTAAAATATTAATTTAATAGAAATACAGTTGTTTAGAACGGAGCAAAAAATGGCTCACATAAGTGATGGGACACTTACTTTTCCACCAAATATTTATCCAAAAATTTTACTTTTTAAAAGGTTTTAATATTTTATTGGATTTCCTTTTACTTTTAAAATATGATTTAATCTTCTTGGGATGGATTCGAATAATTTTTTTGTGATTTCTGGAGTGATTTTACCTCATTCTTCTTGAAGCACCGATTTTAATTGTTGTTTTGAAGAAATGGTGTGTTTACGAATTCTTGATTCCAATTCTTGCCAAATATTCTCTATGGGATTTAAGTCTGGAGATTGTGGTGGTGTTTATATTATTTCAGGACAGTTATACAGCAGCCAGAGTCTAACGTTCGAAGCAGTGTGCTTGGGGGTCATTGTCCTGGTAGAATTTAAAATCGCTATGAAGGTTCAATTTTCGTGCTGAAGATTTCAAATTTTGATTTAATATGCCGATATACTTGTACTGATCCATTATACTGTCAATAAAAACAAGATTACCAACTCCAGCGGACGACATACACCCCCATACCATAACTTCTCCTCCACCATGTTTTACTGTTGGCACCAAGTTCTGTTTGCGAAATTCTTTCCTGGGTTTTCTCCACACCAAGATTGCACCGTCAGAACCAAATATATTAAATTTACTCTCATCCGCAAATATAACTTCATTCCAGCAATCAGAATTCTTATTTATGTTGGATTTTGCGAAAGCCAGACTGAGTTTTCTATTCTTTTCACTTAAGAAGAATTTTTTCCTGGATGCTCTACCGTGATATCCAGTAGATCGAATTACTCTTCTAATAGTCTCAGAATTAACAATTATTCCATATAATGCTTGTATTTCAGCAGCAACTTTAGGAGCACTCATTCTTGGATTTTTTTTAATATTTCAAACGATAATTCGCTTTATTCCATTGGATAACTTTGATGGTCAGCCAGGGCTTCTTTTATCCTGAATCATATGATTGTTTTTATATCGTTTAATGATATTGAAAACTGTTGAATGACTCAAGTTAACTGTCTCAGCAATTTCTCTAATAGATTTTCCACGTTCAATATGCAAATTAATAACTAATTTTCGAATTTCAGGCAAAGTTTCTTTTCGTTTAGCATTCATGGCTGCACAGAGGTAAAAAACACAAAACTTCCAAAACAAACTTCAAAGAAATAATGCAGACGATTTTATAAATTATTGCCAATTGCTTCTGAGTAAAAATAAAAACCCCAAAAAATATTTTTAGACGATTTTTGTTGCATAGTCTAATGGTGTCCCATCACTTATGTGAGCCATTTTTTGCTCCGTTCTAAACAATAGTATTTTTATTAAATTAATATTTTAATATTTTGAGAAAATGTATGTTATGTAATAATTGTTACTAAATTTAAGTATGAAACACACCTACAAAAAATTTTTACACGTTTTTTTAAATTTATTTTATTACGGCTTCCTTTTGTAAAGCACAAGTGTCCCATCACTTTTGTGAGACACTGTAATTTAAAAATTTGTAATTTTTAATGTCATTTTCGACTTGGATCGAGGAATCGGTTATTCAAGTTAGAATAATTCGACTAAATAAGTCTGAATAAAGTGCATCAAAAAATGCGTACACTTTAATAGGCCGTACAACGAAGTCGTGTGGCGTCCACGTCAGAATTTTTTTTTTAATTCAATCTGCCTGTTGTTGATTAACACACGAAATGACTGAAAAGCAACTCAAAGCAATTCGTTATCTCTTTTATCAAGTATCGAAGGTACCCGTGAAATAGCACTTGTTGGATTTATTAAAAGCATTACCTACATATTTTTTATAGTAGTGATTTTAAACCGTTGACTGTGCCAGTGGCTTGTTATTTGAAAAGTGAAACGGGCAACGAAGAGGATTGCACGCAAAAGTTAGGTTCGAGATTAATACCGTTTTGGGCCCCAAAATGTATAACAACTCTTAACACTGTTTCCGAAATTTTAAAGATGTGCTGTGATTTTAAAAATTTTGTGATTTTGCTGTGAATTTTATGTAGCGTACTTAAGAAGAAAGTGATGTTTAACGATAAAATTTAAAAGGCAAAAAAATGCTAGCAAAAGTGAGTCTAAAAGCAGTCTGGTATCTAGAAGCTCAGCGAGAGTGTAAAAAACGTTTTAAAAAAACTCTGGTGTAACGTTAAAATCTAATTCCTGTCAGATTTTCTTTCCCAAATTTGAATCAAGTTACCGTTTTGTCAATGCTTCTTCAATTTTCACTTCCATGTTCCAAACAAAATGATAAAAAAATAAATATTTTTTTGTATTTATTCAAGGCTAATTGTTGCTGGTTGTTGAAAATGAGTATCATTGTATCACATATTATTGTAAAATAGCAACGAAAATATTGTTTACTTGGGATATTCTATGAGTTGAGTTCAAGATGATAAAGATGTAAGCCTGTTCTATTTTATAGCCAAACACCGTAGTATTTAAAACCAGAAAAGTGGAATTCAATTATTTCATGGCCATTTCGCTACGTCAGTTGAATGATTAGAATAAAAAAAGAAATAAAATACAACTTTTACTGCACATTTTTGATGATTAATGAAATGCTTGCCATAGAGGAAATCATTGAACACGTTTCAATATAAAAAATCGTCACTTGATTGAGCACACTTTATTATTATTTGAAAATGAAAAATGTTCTTATCTATAATCGCACTTGTATAAACGGCAATTTTTCCCCCACAGCAATAATTTTCAAAATGCTGCTAGCGCCATCTATGAATAAAAGCACATACTACTGTCATTTCGGAGGAAAAAAAAAGAGTAATATTCTTTGGGTATCATTTTCGATTAATAAGAGCTCAGAAGTCGCTCGCTTTCTGTGATATGATAATCCCAAATTCGAATACATAATTTTTAAAAGAAATTCCTTAGATGAATAAATAAATATTCTTTGAAATTCATTTACGTCACGCACAGACACCTAAAAAATGTAACACTCTTGATATGTAACCTTAAATAAATTTTAAATATTTCAATCTCATTAATGCAGAAAAGTGCGTCAAAGCAAGCGAAGAAAAAAAAATGGTTGCAGTCTCAATTTCGTTGAAAAATTACTCTGCGGAACTTTAATAAAAACAGCACGTTCCATGATACGAAGAATGAAACGAGGGGGAAAAAAGTGAAACAATTCACCACCCCCTGAACAGTTTTTCCCCCCTTTTTCCTAACTGTGATATACTTACTGACTTTTCCAAAAATCTTCCCTCCCCCGCCACATCCATATTATTTTATTCCTACTTCCCGAGCGCCCCACAGTGTTTGTTTTGGCAGGTTAAAACAGCCTCTTCAAAAACGCAACTTAACAAAGCGGTTGTCTAAAACTGCTGTGATATTCTATGCTTCTGTTTTTTTTATTATTATTATTCCTTTTCGCCATGTTGCTTTCTTAAATAAAGCCAGGCGCAATGTTTTCTTAAAAGAAATTTTTATTTATATTTGTTTGTATCTTCTTTATTTATTTTTGCGGTTGGTGTGAAAATTTTAATTAAACTTAGCAGAAAACTGATAAGATTGGACGGAAATATTAAAAAAACTTTTTTTTAGAGAGGGGCGAGTTTCACGTATGAAACTTTGTTTCTTTCGTTGCTCTGCAAATGACATGCTTGAATATGTGTTGGAAGGTTTCAAAATTAAGGAAATAGTCTTGCATTAGAAAATAACAGCTTCAGCTTAATGCAGGCAACATACGGGGTACTTATGACATATTTTTTGATAAAATAAGTTACTTTCTTCTTCTTTCTTTCTTTCTTTTTTTTTTTTTTGTGTGTGTGTGTGTGTGTGTCATTGGCCGCTTGCTCGACTAACTACCAAAAATAATAATTATAAAAAAATATGCATGTAATGATTTTATTGAGTTAAGTTAATGTCAGCTCATAAAAGTGTTTAATATTTCCAATCTCATGATTCAATTGTACTTTTATTTAAATTAATCTGATTAAAAAATGAAAAAGAATTATATTGTATTTAAATTAGAAGAATTATATTATATTGTATTAAATTAATCATGTACGTATATTGCATTAAAATGACTTGCTTTGTTATTTAATAATACACTGGTTATCATAAATTAAGGAAAAATCATAAAATCACGATTACTGAAAAAGTTACATGTAGAATTTTATGAAAATTGCCCACAATGTACAACACATAGTAAGGTATCAAATAACATAAAAAGAAGTTACCAGACAAATTATGGTAGTATAGAAATTAGCCCACGTATAAGATGAACAAATCGAAGGTGTCAGTTTGCTATAGGAAAAGTACCTTCAATATGGAATATGGTCGCCTCTAGAAGCAATACAGCACATACAATGATGTGTGATGCTTTCAATTATGCGGTCTATCAGTTTCATAGGAAGCGAGAGCCATTGCTATTGCAAAGCAGTTGTAAGCGCGGCAAAGGTCTGAGGGGGCGGACTGAGAGCAGCTAGATGACTCCCTAAATCATCCCAAACGTACTCGATAGTATTCAAGTCCGGAGATCGAGCTGGCCACTCCATGCGCATAATTGTTTCCTGTTGAAGATAATCATCTACTATGAGAGCCCTGTGTGGTCTTGCGTTATCGTCCTGTAACAGGACTAAAAGTTATATTTTTTGTCCAAAATTAATTATTTTCTGAATTTGACATCGCCGAAACATGAATATTTTTCATTTAAAACAATTGTGTAGTTGAAAGCATATGACTGCGACCAACGATTGCGTAAATAAAGGCGCGGTAAGGACTCTAAAGCCAGGTAAGGAGAGGGGGTATATATGTAATGCGTGGGCAGTTCCGGAAAGAAAAGGTTTCAGGCGTGGCCGCTGATTTGAATACATAATTTTATTTTCGTAATAGATAAACTTTGATATGCGTAAACAGATTCGCAAGTATCATTTATAGGTACGACATGCAGCCCACAACGTTGTACAGCTTACATCTTGGACAAACGGTTTCGGTTTATGTGATTACGGCAAAGCCTCGAGGGCTGTCTAGCTAAGGGGAGGGATGCCTTCGTGGAGGATGTTCTAAGGTAAAATGGCTCGTATGAACGTTACACATGAGGAAAATCACGAAATCGCCCATGCGCCCAGCTAGTTTGCGAGATTCGGACCTTGGACCAACTACCAGTGTTCAGCGACTTTACTGCTTGGCCCTGGTGGGCCCAGAGGACGAAACAGAAAGTAAGCTCTACGTAGTTAGCAGCAGAGCAAAGCAAGATGGGGTAAAGAAACAGAATTTCAACCAAAACGTAAGCGAAATTGCGCAGCAAAGATACACTCACGTTTGTGAAAATTGCAACACCAAGAAGGAATCGTCATAATTGAATGCAATTTAATACACAGTTGAGTGGTAGTGGTACAAATAAATGATTAAATGTTCAAAGCAAACAAACAAGAACAAGAGATCAGAATCAGTATTTTGTGTGGCCACCACGCGCCGCAATAAGTGCTGCTACACGACGTGGCATGGAGTCAAACAAAGTTTGAATGTCTGACTGAGGAAGAGCATTCCATATCGTTTGTACGCGTACCCAAAGTTCGTCTGCAGACGCAACAGGACGAGGATCACGAGCAAGACGCCGACCAATGACATCCCACACATGTTCAATTGGCGACATATCCGGGGAACACGCAGGCCAAGGAAGAAGCTGTACCTGCTGCGCTGCAAAGAAGGATTTAACAATCCGAGCAGTATGAGGGCGGGCATTGTCCTGTTGAAATACAGCGCCTGGCAAGCTTTGAAGGAAGGGAACAGCTTCGGGCTGTAGAACTTCACGGATATACCGGTTGCTGTTCAGATTGCCCACAATTCGTAGCAATTGAGATCGTCTATGATATGCTATGGCGCCCCAGACCATAACTCCGGGTGTTCGTCCACTGTGGCGTTCGATAATGCACTCCGGAAGGTGGCGTTCACCGGCATAGCGTCTGACACGAATGCGGCCATCATGGTACCACAAATTAAAGCGGGATTCGTCAGAAAACACGACATGCTGCCAATCAGCACGCCAGTCTCTATGCTGATTGGCCCATTGTAGCCGCAGGCGGCGATGGTCGTGCGTTAGGGGGATCCTGTATAAAGGAGTCCGTGCGCGCAGTCCACACTGCAGCAGACGTCTACGAATTGATGAAGCACACAATGAAACACCTGTAGCTATTGACCACAGTGCTGCCAATTGTCTAGAGGAAGCTGTACGGTCCGTCCGCGCCATGCGGACCAGGTGTCTATCATCGCGAGCTGACGTCACATTTCGGGGTCCACTCCCGGATTTCCGAGTTGTCCGACACTCGTCCGTCCACTGCTTCCAAACGCGCATCACTGTGCTGCTGTTACGCTGCACACGAGAGGCTACTGCACGATACGACAATCCAGCTTCACGAAGGCCGATGATTCTCCCTCGTTCAAACTCTGTAAGTTGTTCAAATCTCGCTCTCTTTCGTCGACGAGGCATAAGTACAGATTGAGTTAACGTTTACCACTAGCAGATAACCACCGATAACCATACACGCCTCGCTACAGCCGTCTATTTATTCGGATCCATCAGCCGTTCAGAGGGCGCTGCTCAGCATACGCATGCGCTACGGATTTGCAATTCTAATCATTTGCATATCATGCGCTACTTTGCATTTCCTGAAAATTTCAGCTCACTCGCGTAAGTCCTTCATGGTGTTGCAATTTTCACAAACGTGAGTGTATTTTCTATCACATTACATTTCGGAATGCATTGCAAGAATGTTTATATCAAGCGAATTATATTTCAGATGCATAGCACGTTAATATTCGGATACTGGATTAAGATTTCATCGCCTTCCAGGAACAACTCTGCAACAGGGATCGGATGATGGATTACTTTTCAGGATTGCAGGAAGTAAATTTCATATTACGAAAGTTTTTACTTAACTATTTTTACGAGGAAGAGGGAATTAATTTAAGAGAAGGAAGAGGAGTTAAAGACTATTGTTAATCTATTATTGGAAAGGTAGGTAGATATTTCATATTTTACATACACACATGTATACCGTCTTTTTCTGAAAATAAGACATCCTCCGAAAATAAGCCCTATCGTGATTTTCGGAACTTTTTGTAAAATAAGACATCCCCCGAAAATAATCCCTACTTAAAATAATGTGACAAAAAGAATTCGTTAAAAAATGCTGTTGATTTATTAAGTAATAATACGTTTAGCTTTCCTAATACTCGTATTTCAGAGAAATGTTTGAAACAAAATATTCCGAGAAATTAATTGTTTATCTCTACAGTTCGTTTCAATTTAATTCTTGGAATTTATCTTAAAAATACAACATAAGGCAGCACTCAACATAAGCATTGAGCGACAGTGCAGGTATACAACGTTCATTCATTTCAGTCTTGTAAGTCTGACGCGTTACAGACTGAATGTGCTGTGCTATGGTTCGTGATGTGACTGAGCGATCCGTCACTGCCATGCGCACAATGTTCCTGTGATCACGTGAAGTGGTGCACTGAGGTGGATGCGATCGAACACGTCGGTCCGTCGTACCCTCCTGCATCCAACGGTCACCTATCCGCATTATAGTTGTTTCGTTTCGTCCAACACGACCACCGATTTCCCTGAAAGATAATCAATCCACACTCTTGGTAGGCCACTATGCTTCCTCTGTCGAACTCGGATACTTGATTTCATGTTATTTGCATGTTTCCTTCAGGGTGTTGCATTTACGGTGGCCAGCAGTGTACATGGTTTATTAAAGATTCTTTAAATTTTCTGCCTCTTTGATAATCAATTGATTTAAATTGCAAGCACTTGCATTACTTATTAAATAATCTTCTTTGTTAACAGGTTATAATGGGAAAAAACTTGTAAAATAAAACTAAAAAAATCAGTTTTCATAAACTAAAAAACGTTTTTCTTTTTCCAACTCATTTTCAGATACTTGTTTGCTATAGGGCAAAATTTAAATCCTTTGCGACATCTGAAATTGCAAATTACAGATTGTGAGATTACGTTTGGCAATTCTGACCACTAAATACAAAGGCTACTTTAAAAATGTACTTATTTTATATTTCATGCTACGCAAAAAGTGAATTTTAATTTTTCATAATCCTCTTTCTTCAAAAGTTGCCTTATATTCTTTCTACGTTAAAAAATGACACTATCTTCGTTCAAACTTTAAAATACTACAACTTCTAATTTCTTGCATTACAAAATTGCATGTTAACCAAACTTAAAACACACAATAAGCATCACAGAATTTCCTATAAATTCGTAAATGACAGGTATGAATTTTTCAACGCCTACTGAACAATCAATGCTATATAGTTTCAGAAAGTGCTAGAAACTTTGCCTTTCCACTTTATTCATTATCTGCTTCTGGTATCGTTTTATAAAAACACATAAATACTTTTAAGCGTTTCACACAAGATAATGATTTACTTAATTTAAAATCAGTTTCTAATAATATTCAAATTATTTTGATCTTATTATAAAATCTTACTATAATTACAAATAAGTATGATTCAGTGGAAAACATAAATGTGACACTGCCTTTTTATGGCCAAATTATTAAAATATTCATTTTAATTCAAAAACCAATATCATTTAGAAAGTGATATTAAAAAAGTATTCCAAATTATTATAAATTTTGACATTTACATAAAAATTGTGAAATATACATGTGACAACAGAAAACAAACTTTACGTCATATTTATTTAGAATTAATTAAGAAGTTTATTCAATTTGTAATTTTATTTCAAAAGTACACTCATGTCCATAAATTAAGGATAATGCAAAATCAGGCAAAGGAAGAGTTAGAAGCAAAACAAATTTGACTTATTTGTAAAGCTTATTTATTAAACAAAAGGTAAAAAGCAAAAAACGATGCTATATGTTTGATATTATTAAAAAAATTAGCGATTTTTTCTCCCTGGAGCAAATTACAAAAAAAAAAAAACCTATTTACAAAAAAGCAATATTGCATGGTTGGTATGATTGTTAGTACATTGTATGTCTCCCAGGCGATGCAATACAGTCCGTACAACGCCTAGGCATGCTGAGTATCAAATTATCGATCTGATCTTGGGGGATATTACACCACTCTAAAAGCAATGCTCTCCGAAGTTCCGGTAGACATTTAGGAGGAGGTTGACGGGCTGTAACTCGTCGGCCAAGCATGTCCCACACGTGCTCTACTGGATTCAAGACCGGTGAGAATGCTGACCAATCCATACGGGTGATATCCTCCGATTGAAGGCATTCGCTTACGATGTTTGCATGGTGAGGACGGGTGTTGTAATCCATAAACACAAATTGTGCGCCCATGGCGCCTCAAAACAAACGTACATGTTGTTCCAGAATGACGTCCTGATAGATTTGGCTTGTCATGGTTCCAATTTGAGCATGCGGGTCAGTTCTGGAATCCAGAATAATTCCACCCCAAACGAGCACTCCTGCACCACCGTTAACGGTGTCGTTCAATGATGTTTTCTTGGTGGTAACGGGTACCTGAGAGCTCTCCATATGAAAGTCCGGCGAGAATCAGACTGCAAGCTAAACCTGGACTCGTCGGAAAACATCACACAAGCCCACTGTTGCGTTGTCCACAATGCATGCTCTCTACTCCAGGCTAACCGCAGGCGACAGTGAGTTGCAGTAAGTGGAACAGATCTACGAGCATCTGACAGGTCTACGAGCATATAGACCAATCTGCCCTCAGAGCTGACGAGAGCTGACGAGACAGGTCTGAGGCTATGCTCCGCTTATTTCTTTTGGCAGAAACTACCAAACACCGGTCCTCATTCGGCGTCGTAACTCTGGGGCGACATGTGCTGTAACGTCTACTCACATTACCATCATCTTGGAATTGTTGCCAAAGCCTGGAGATGACACTCTGGGCAATTCCAAGTTCGTGAGATACTTCCGGTTGGATACGCCCACATTCCAGACGGCCGATAATTTTACCACGTAAAAAATCATCCAAATGCGTCCTTTGTGTCATAACTATTCGGTTATTGCTCTGAAATGCTTATAAATCGCCTGCGAACAATTTTACTTCTTTGCCTGTATTCCTTATATATCACTCTCTTACACTCTCGTCATTGTGACGTACCATCGGTGTCATTTGGTTACTTCCTGAAATTTGCATATGATTCCTGAAGTGATTTTACAGGTGATATATTTATTTTAGAGTTCGATTTCCGCGTGACTCCGAATTATCCTTAATTTATGGACATGAGTGTATTTTACTAGTAACACTGTGAATCAAATAATAGGCTAAGAATAAAGACACAGAAATAAAAATAATTTATTATTTTATTAATTTAATTTAATTTAATTAATAAAATAATAAAATTTTTAATTTATTATTTAATTCTTAAATCTGAAATCTGAAAAAAAAAAGAATTAATTTAAAAATAACAAGATATAATATTTCATAAAATGTTGTTTCTTGACTAGATCGAAAAAGAGGAACGGTCCTTCACTCTTTGCACTTGCATGTCCCGTGAAAAAATTTGTGGGTTTTTACTTATTTAGTTCCAATGTTCAATATCAGAACCCCTCCAACACTAACAAGGGAATATTCGCTTAAGTGTGAGAATAAACGCGTAAAACTTAAGAAGGGTTAGCTGCCCTTTGTTTTTGAGAATATTTATAATCAGTTCCTAACTCGGAACTTACACAAAGCCTCCATTTGGGCTTGAACTTAAATAAATATGAAATTAAACTAAACTAAGCTTAACTAAAGCTATCCGAGAGATATAGCGGAAGCTATCAGAATTCGAAGTAGTTAGCCCCTAAATATTAATTAATCGGCGAAGCCAAGCAAGGGCCTAAAGTATGGCCAAGCGCAGTAGCTAAGAGAGAATGTAGCCAAATGGCAAAGGCGCGCTAGTCAGGAAAATCAGACTTTCTCTCTCGAAGTCGGTGAAGCATCGACTTAAATAGTACTCTTTACTTTATAAAAATTAGTATTTTAATAGATGTTTTAAACATTTGTTGTATAACACTTTTAATTACATTTCTTTATAATAACTAACTAATTAAGAATAGCTTAAACTATTTAAAAAAATTGAATTACAGTGAACCTTCTCATTGCGACTAGCTGCCTCAATCACTTCTTAAAATTAACCTGTATTTCTCACAAAATAACTAAGCGTAGATATTACTTTTCTAGAATTCCTACTTTTATTGAAGATTAAAGTGTTCAAGATTCAGGTAGCTTAGAGGAGGTGCACATACAAAAATAGCAAATATGCAAATTCTTTCATAAATGAAGCCATTATAGATGTTAAATGTAATGAACAATATACTTATTTTCAGAACAAATTCTTCCAGCAATGAAAAAAAATTAAATTACCTATTACCTTTAAACTTTCCAAAACAATATTAGAGATCTGTGCCAAATGAATCACTAAATCTCAAACTTTAAGTACCATTATTTACTCACATTCTCCTTAGATTTCTTTTAGCACGAGGCTCTGAAATTTAAAAAATTATTTACGTAATTTTCGCCTTCCTTCAGACCGTTCATACAGTGAGTTCCCCTAAATTTTAAAACATTCATTCATGCATTGCTGTTTTCATGTATTGTATTCATTCATTCATGTACTGCTGTATTAATTATTTACTATTAAAGTAATAATACTAATTTGCTCATGGATTTTGAGTCCATTGATAAAAAAATAATAGTTAACAGCTTCAAGAAAATGAGGGATCTAATGTTCTTGATGCCTTATTCACACTCCCTTTCTTTTTACTAATTTTATTGTCTAAAATCTAGAGGGTAAAATTAGGCAAAAAACTTAACTTTCAAAGGACACAGTGAAGTAAGAAGTAAATGAAAAGTAATCATGGATAAACTGCTGGTAACTATCACAATTTTATTTACTTAACAGAAACGTACATTTGTAAGGTTTTAGTTTAAACTAACAAAGTGTTATGCTAATTTTCTCTTTCCTGTAAGTTCTTATTTCAACTTCCCGTTAGAATGAGCACGCGTTTCAGCTTTATGCTAATTTGAAGTGGAGCCAAGTTTTGTATTTAAGGGATAGCAAGGAACTTCTCAGTGTGAGAGAGTTGTTAGTCTTAGGTCACTGCGGCTCTGTTCGACGTCCACCTGACTAGCTAGTATTTAAATTCTAAGCCTTAGCGCTGTTACGCTATTATTTATTGAAATAATCTAAGTGCGTTAGTATTAGCTAAATCTTGCTACGCACCATTGATCGTTTAGCATAGAGGCCAACCTCGCGTTCATAGCTCTGTGAGCAACGACTACTTAATTTCTATTTAACTTTATTTTAAATTATTTGATTGTTCAAGTTAGACCCAAGTGCGGTCATTATTTTCTGTTATCCCTCCCGAGTTGGGAAGTGGCTGTAAATAATAGTGGTTTAATAAAAGAGGATTTTAAATCTTTCTTACGTGAAGTTATTCTATCACTTAACCACAGTATTCTACCACAGAACATAGCTGCATTCAGCTTCCTGTTCAAGATCAGGACTTTAACTACTTCACGAATATGTTCGCCAAAAGTATGCACAGAACACTCAGTTCTGACACATTTCAATAAGAATCCATGTAATTACGACATTTAATAAGATATCTCATTTCTACTTCTCTATAACTCGAATTTCTCCCATTCTTACTGTGTTACTGATTTTGCAAAGGGAAGTTGGTTAATTTATTTATTAGGATAAGTAATATTTGTATTAAGGGATACTGCATATTTCGTTGTCATTTTTTATATATATAATACATTTTTATTGATTTCTTTTTTGATAAAGCTGTTCTGCAGAGTAAAATTCTGCGCGAAATGTTTTGTTTTTTTTCCGTTGTTGTTTGTTTCTTTTTCGATAAAATTGTTCTGAACAGTAAAATTCTGTGCAGTTTTCAAATTCAATGTTTGGTGTTCTCTTTAGGCCTTTTTCCGGTACACTTAAAAGCCAGACGAAGGCTGGCCGCGCAGCGGCTAGTCAATATATATAACAGTGCAAAGTGCATAAGAATAATCCACATAAAAGGAACAAAAATATTTCAAACAGTAACTTTGAAAGCTTTACTTACCGTTCAGGAATGACTCAGCCATGTTTTTCTGTTACTGTCTTAAAAAAAGTTATCGTTGTCTTCTCCTGGTTGGCTGAGATATTCTTCCCCTTCTCCAATCGGTCACGTGATTCCTGCGCGCGAAACTGAAACCCTTGTCTTTGCTCGTAAATGTTGCATAAATCGTTTGCACAGAGCACGGTTTCCTTTCAAACTGTTCCCGTTACAGGCAATTCTCATGCAACATTCTAATTTGTGTGGCTTTACAGAACTTTTGCCTGTAAAGAACGACTTTTTTTGCAGTTCATTCATTCTAAAATAGTGAAAATGGATTTGGGAACTCTGGAAATGTATAGTTATGTTGAAATATGATACCGAAAATTTTTCTCAATTACAATATTTGCTCTACTTCGTATAAAGAACTAAAAACAGGCAGTATTGAAACACAAACAAAAATAGCACAGGGAGTAGCTGAATTAAAGTTCATATAATCACTGAGTTTTCTTAGTTTGTTAGTTTAGCCTTGCTCATGTGTCTTACTCGTGCACTTTTACCTTTGGTCGTGTACTTGCTGCTACTCCTTTGCTCGGGCATCATTGTTCGTGTATCTTCCTTGTTCGTACACCCTACATGAGTGTCTTGCTGGCGAACCTTTTCTCAGGGGTCTTTGTTCGTGCACTCTTGCTTGTACACCTTTGCTCATGTACCTAGGAGTATATATCCTTCACCTACCTTTGCTCATGTACAATCTACAGGGACCACCGACGATAGCCAAAATCGCTGAATGATGTCAGCGAATCATTATTCAGAATATATGAGCGATGCGTAACAAAAAGGCAGACCATTAAGTGTGGAGGAATGACCACCCATTCTTATTAATTCTTCGCTTTTTAGCAGGAATAGTAGCAACTCAACCTTGGCAAAGGCAACATTCAAAATTTATGGAACTGAAAATTTGTGGAAGTAATCGTGAAACGTATCTGTGAGAATTAACTGTGAGAAACAGCTAAAAACGATGCATGGCTGCGAATTAGCATCTTTTATTTCACACTTTCTCACTGACAAATACTCGGGAATTAAAAAGAGGGTTGTTACAATTTTTTTTAAATGTATATAATTTTAGTGAAGTTATATCTAAATAATAGTGTCTCCTGTGGAATGTTACATAAAAGGTCTCAAAAGTACAAAGCATCACTGAAAAAACTGTGTTGCAGGGGTAAGTTTATTTAAGTAAGCGAGACTGCATCAAGCTTGCAATGGTTTTGGCAACTAATTTTTGCCACCAAAATTGGCGAAACATCGCCAAAAGTCGCTAAACTTAGAGGCTATTTTGTAATAATTTAGTCCGAGCCCTATGTAACTGTAACTGTATATGCTTTACAGCAATTTCTAGAAATCGAAAGTACTGGAAATTTATAAGCTGACGGAGAAATCTATATAAGACAAGAGAGAGCATCAGTTTCTAGTTTAATTCAGAGTTCTGCTCAAAGTATTAACCCTTCCACAGCGAAGACGCTAATATCACCCTTACATTCAGACATACTCAGGTCGCCCGAACGCCCCGTCCATTTTCTACCTGGTGCTTTCTCCCATCACGATAATGTATAACATTCTTTAAAGCGACTAAAACAGATCTCTTATTTGAATCCAGTGTCACTCTCCTTTGTTTAGCTTGAACGTTTATATGTTGATGCTCACAGTTGCAATCCTGTCCTAAGGGAAAACATCACACAATGGGGAAACCGAATAAAGATCCCCAAGAAAGAAGTGATCAGTTCTCTTAAGTAGGTTACTGTCAATGCTGTAGCATTCTACTTGAAGAAGAATTCTATTCAGAAGGGGGAGGGAAACCCATTCCAACAGGAATTCGTTTACATGAGCGTTTCAGATGTTAATGAAAAAAAAAGATTTTGGCTTCTATCGATGCGAAAGAGTTCAGAAGTCACTGTGAGAGGTCACACATTTGAGGCATTTTGTATTGCCTCGTGCTGTAACTTCTGATTGTGCTCCAGATACTGCGAAGAGCTGTGCCAGCACTTTTGCGTGAAAAGTTCCAGAACTGTAAAGTGTTTCAGGGAAAATAAATTTAATTAAGTTGTCATCCGTTCTTTGTGCATTCGATTCATTACGAATCTATACGCACGCAGCAGGATGAAATTAATAATAAATACACAATTAACAATCACTTTCTCAGCAGAAAAAGTTAACAGTTCGCTTAATAGATTAACTTTTTATCCTGCTGGGCGTCCGTTTACTCTCTTCCCCAAGAGGGACATTTTCACCCAATATGGCGCACGCATAGAACGCGCAGATCAATTAACCGAAACGATGCGCTAATTGCTACGAAATGAATATCGACACCCGATGTTTATTCTCCGGAGGAAAGTAAAGGATTGACCCGAAGGCGAGAGAATCACGAAAGGCAAATCCCGCGAATTTTTTTTTTCTTTCTTTATTATTATTATTATTATGTTATCTTCTTCCTTCTTCAGCTTCCTCGCGGGAAACGAGATGAAGCTAAATATCTCCCCTCCCTCTCTCCCGTTAGGGAAAAATAGATAGAAGGAGGGGAAAGTTAGAAAAATGAGTGGAGAAAATGGATGCGAGATGATATCGGAATTTTTTTTTCTTTTTAAATTTTCCCTCTTTTTTTTATTTTATTTTTATTATTATTTTTTTTCGAGTCAGAACGCGGACGTATCGATCCACTTGTTAAGAGAAAAATGGAGTAAATATGTCAAAAAGTAGAAAATCGATGCCGAGGGTGGGAATAAAGCAAGAAGAAGAAAGTGTTCTAAACCCCTGAAAATTTCATGTGGACTCCTGGTATATGCAGTCAAGAGTATGAGGGTGTGCTTTTACAAAGATATTCTTTTCTAAACTTGTGTGTATATAATTAATTTGTTTTATTTTAATATATACATAATAAAAGGAAGCTAGGGGTTACTTGTAACAATTTTTGGAAGAATGCTTATACTTTAAAATGTATTTAGGGTCATTTGATTTCATTGGCTGTCTTTTATAGTACAACTATTCATTTATCATATGCACAAAACATTCGGAAAATTTGTTGATTTTAATAGGAGAAGTGATTTTTCAAAACTATTCGCCTGTTGCAGTTTGCTCCGGATTTCGAGGTAAATTGTAGCAGACCCGAGACAAATTAATGTCAATAAAACGATAATATAAAAATAAATTGCTGATTATTATTACATAGCGTAGTGACAGTGAATGATATCATGCTCTTTATAGTAAGACAAAGATAAAATTATTTAACCAATCAACATAAGAGACAGTCTTCATGAGAATTACTGTTAACACAAATAAATCATAGATTGTTTCTATCCTAACGTCCATTTAAGCTGTGCCCACATTTTACAAACTAAGCATTGCACCCATTCTTGTCCACCAGAGTTGCTGCAAGTATCTTTGCAGGTTAAGCACAACCATTTTTCTGTTTCAGAAATTGCATCTGAGTTCAAAATCCCCTTCGTCACCCACTTTATCTTCTCGTTTCCTTTTTGGATTTTTTTCTTTAACATTTTCCTTCCCTTTATCTCTTCATATTCTTTTTTTTTTCAATGCTTATTTTTCAGGGTTGTCAATTAGGATGGCAGATAAGCTTTTGCACAAGTCTCTGTTTGATGAACGTTAAACACAACGCAGTGCAAAGCGCAGCTAAAGAGAAAGCTACCGGGAGATGTCTCAGTACTCCGAAATCACGCTGACCTAATACCTAACAGCTACAACAGCTTTTCACCCGGCCGCCGAGATATTTCTAGTAGTTTCTACTTCTCGACATTACTGGACGGCAATATGAGGGTCGAATTACAGCTAATATGACGGTTACAGCTGATGACTTACATTTATTCAATTACAATACCTATTACAGTGATAGAGGGACCAGACCTCGCCAAATGGTCCCTACGTTTGGCGACTTTTGGCAATTTCTCGCCAAATTACCGAGATTACCCATTTACTCAATGTTAAATAAATTTGATTCTGTATTCTTACTTTTCCGGCATAGCTTGAGTCTCTAGCTTTTTCATGTGCATTTTCATTATACAAGTGCAAAAGAAATCCAATAATTTTACTTGTAATTTCACTAAAATTGCCTGTCTATGTATAAAGTTCGTAACAGGTACAATTTAATTTCTGGTTTGTTAAAACTAATGTTTCAAGAAAGCACGAGTCACAATCATTATCGAACGTGCTTAAATATTTGCACGTAAGTCCATTGCAAGTAAGCCCAAATATTCACACGTAAATAAAAAAGATATATACCTAAATATGTAACCTTTCAGATGACTATGTAGTTTTGTTGACTTTGGGAACTTAGATATTATTTCCTTGTATGAAATATGAAAGTATTGTATTCGCTAAAAGTTTTCGGTTTCAGATTTCAACAGAAATATGTATTTTGACCGTCCTTGACTCCATTTTAACTACTTTTCTGCGTGATATGCGTACGTACGAACAGAATAAAGAACTTTTTATTCCAAAACGAATTGTAAAGTGGATTCAGAATGGATATTTTTCCAGTCGTACGTACAGATATATCTCGCATGATTCAAAAACGATAAGGTATAGAACGTTAAAAGTTTCTTAATGTGACTGCCATAATATCTACACTCATGTCCATAAATTAAGGATAATTCGGAGTCACGCGGAAATCGAACTCTGAAATAAATATATCACCTGAAAAATCACTACACACATCTTCAAGAATCATATGCAGATTTCAGGAAGTAACCAGATGACACCGATGGTACGTCACAATGACGAGAGCGTAAGAGAGTGATAGATAAGGAATACAGGCAAAGACGTAAAATTGTTCGCAGGCGCTTTATAAGCATTTCAGTGCAATAACCGAATAGTTAGGACAAAGGACGCACTTGGATGTTTTTTTACGTGGTAGAATTATCGGCCGTCTGGAATGTGGGCGTACCCAACTGGAAGTATCAGACGAACTTGGAATTGCCCAGAGTGTCATCTCCAGGCTTTAGCAACAATTCCAAGATGATGGTAATGTGAGTAAACGTTACAGCACAAATCGCCTCAGAGTTACAACACCGAATGAGGACCGGTATTTGGCAGTTACTGCCAAAAGAAACAGGCGGAGCACAGCCTCAGACCTGTCTCGTCAGCTCTCTTCAGCCACTGGTACGACAATTTCAAGGCTGACCGTGTAGAGACGCTTAGGGCAAATTGGTCTATATGCTCGTAGACCTGTCAGATGCGTTCCATTTACTGCAACTCACTGTCGCCTGCGGTTAGCCTGGAGTAGAGAGCATGTATTGTGGACACCGCAACAGTGGGCTTGTGTGATGTTTTCCGACGAGTCCAGGTTTACCTTGCAGTCCGATTCCCGCCGGACTTTCATATGGAGAGCTCCAGGTACCCGTTACCACCAAGAAAACATCATTGAACGACACCGTTACGGTGGTGCAGGAGTGCTCGTTTGGGGTGGAATTATTCTGGGTTCCAGAACTGACCTGCATGTTCAAATTGGAACCATCACAAGCCAAATCTATCGGGACGTCATTCTGGAACAACATGTACGTTTGTTTCGGGGCGCCATGGGCGCACAATTTGTGTTTATGGATGACAACGCCCGTCCTCACCGTGCAAACATCGTAAGCGAATGCCTTCAATCGGAAGATATAACCCGTATGGACTGGCCAGCATTCTCACCGGACTTGAATCCATTACAGCACGTGTGGGACATGCTTGGTCGACGAGTTGCATCCCGTCAACCTCCTCCTACATGTCTACCGGAACTTCGGAGAGCATTGCGTTTTGAGTGGTGTAATATGCTCCAAGATCAGATCGATAATTTGATACTCAGCATGCCTAGGCGTTGTACGGACTGTATTGCATCGTCTGGGAGACATACAATGTATTAACAATCATACCAACCATGTAATATTGGTTTTTTGTAAATAAGGTTTTTTTTTTTAATTTGCTCCAGGGAGAAAAAATCGCTAACTTTTTTAATAATATCAAAGCATCTTGTTTTGCTCTTTACCTTTTGTTTAATAAATAAGCTTTACAAATAAGTCAAATTTTTTTTGCTTCTAACTCTCCCTTTGCCTGATTTTGCATTATCCTTAATTTATGGACATGAGCGTAATTGTGCCCTTTTCTTTTTTAGCAATCGACAGAGCCAAAAGTGTATACACATACCCATCTCTTTACCAGGCTTAAAATTCCTTATCCGGCGTTTGTTTTTTCAATCGTACGTCGTAGTCATATACGTACTTCCAAATATAGATGTGTTTTTAATGGCAAAAATATTCGTGTTTCGGAAATGTCAAATTTTTTTTTAAAAAATTAGTTTTCAAGAAATAACCAAAATCTAACTTTTAATGTGGTCTCCTGATTTATACTTGGGAACGTTGTATACTCGTTATGAAAATAATACATGCTTACTTAACATAATTTCACGCAGCTGATACACAAAATTAAACACAAGAGCAATTGGACTATATATTTTTCACTTTTTAATTACACTATTCTAATAATTCAAAAATTACTACAACTTAGCGAGCCATTCCATACGGCTGTCACAAGAACAAAGTTCTTTTCAGCACTAGTTTAGTTGCCACACGCAACAAGTATTAGAGAGAAACATTCCAAAACGATAAATTACAGATTAATTACCTTACACTTCCGGTTGGAGCGGAGTGATGAGCATTCAAATAAAAACCAAACGATCTTATTTTGTAAGCTCGCAATACTCACATGAACAATATATATAAAAAACGAATCTGAAACCTTGAAGATTTTACATTACGTCCAAAGGGGCGTTTTTTTTAACGTTTTCTAGGTTACCTTTATTTATTAAATCATGTTCTTCGCCCTTAAACCATAAAATTCAATTCAACAGGACTATCACAAAATAATTTTAAAATGAGAGCATATTTTTAGAATTTCATATACACAATCTCGCGCGATGGAGATAATCTCGCGCGATGGAGATAAAAATGTTTTTTCTTTTTCGTACAGCGTTGCCATTGCTCGCTTTGAAATCGTTAAGTTTCTTAATCAGAAATTCGTTAAATTGTTACAAAATATGAAATAGATAATAAAACAAACTCCAAATTTGGGCTTTCGGATGCCCATATTCGAAGGAGCATTACGCTTTTCAACATTGGATGGCTCTAGGTACTGTTGTTTTATCACAATGCGAGAAACATATAAACACTCGTGCAGATTCTTCATTATTGAATTTCTTTAAATATAACACAGGGCGATAATATTTGGTGGCAACAGTTTGAAAAGTGGTACGGACATTTACAGTGAATCGACGCAAAATGCCCTTCTTAACAAACGCTCCTTTGGGCTAGCAAGAATGACTCCCGTACGACAAAAATTGACCGGGATATTTAATTCTAAAATTTGCAATTTTTGATGTCATTTTCAACTTGGCTTTGGGTATCGGTTAATTAGGTTAGAATAATTCTAGAAATTAAGTTTAAATGAATTGTAGCAAAAAATGTATATAATTTAATAAGCGTACAAGAAAGTCACGTGGTGTGCATATCAGATTTCTTTTAAGTCTGTACTGGTTTGTTCTTTTATATTTTTATATAACACATTTCGGCATAACGAGGAATACCAGCAGTTTTCAATGACGATATGATAATTTTAGAAGATAAATTTTTAAAAAAATATTTGAAAAACTACCTGTCAAATATTCCGCTATTAATAAAGAATTTTCAAGAGCTGTTTCATCGGGGCATTAAAAAACATTTAAGCGTATGATGTGAAAAAAAAATAAAGTAGTTAATAAAAATACCAAAATGCTACAAAACTCAAACTGCAAAATAACCAAGCTCTATTTCCGAAGTATCAGAAACGTTATTTTAGGATTTTTGACGCTCGAAGATTTATTTCCATAGCCCTTATTATCATAACTTATAATAAACATCTACTCATTTTCACCACAAAACAATTGTCATTTGAAAATATATACTTCGATAACCCCACCAAAAAAATCTAAAAAAACTCTTTCGTTCGAATGATCTTAGGAAGCGTTGGCGAAAACTTACCACATTACTTCCGCAGAGAATACATGAATTGGAAATTGGAAATGACGTGACGGTTCATTTCATTTCAGAACCTGGCAACCGAGTGAAAGGTGAAGCACCCAGTTCCTCTGGAGGCGAGGCGGCAAGCGAAATTGAATTTGTATTTTTGACACAATCGCTTTATTATTTTGAAATTTATTGAAGCAATTTCACGTTTGTTGCGAAGGAAAATATTCTTTAGGAAGATTATTTGCTGACATATATATACGCTGAGGGAGAATGGTTTGTGGGGAATGTTTTAGAAGGGATAAAAATTTGGAAAAAGAGAGGCAGGATTTGATTCTGTAACTCAAAGCGATACATCACTCGCTGTGCGCTTTTAAAATAAAATAAAATGACTTTTTTATTCTTTTGCATCTCTAAAAAGAAGTCTGATGTATACTATTAAACTTTAAATACGTTAATCTGCCTAGGAATCACAGATAACATATTTTTTATTTTAACCACTTCACCATCCTACAAAGCTCAAATATTTACCTCTGTTTTTTACCTCCAAAAGTAAAAGTTTTGCCTCTGGAATTAGCCTTAAAAATGTTTCTCCCTCCCCTTTCACCAGTTGTCAAGATCTATTTCCTAAAAAGACATACCGATTTTTTTTTTCATATTCGATTCTGCGACTCACATTATGCCAAATTATTAAATTTAGTAAAATGTGGTGAAAACGTAAAGATAAGTTTATTTAGAAATTTAAAAATTTATATTAGCGTACTGCTTTAACTCTGCGCCAAGGATAATTCACTTGGTGAAATTGTTAATTCCTTTCCCTCTCATTGGGCACGAGCGGAAAGAATGCATCTTTCATACTTTCAAATAATTTTAACAAAGTGCGTAAACCTCATTTGGCGGTATTATCGCTTAAAACAAATACACTAAATTTCAAAACACGCCAATATATAAATTTACATGTACATATTTAGGGAAATTTTGATAAGAAACTCTAATTGTTTGCAGGCTTGCCTAGAAATACATCTTTTTTACGGCGATGGTAAAATTTTAACAGGTTATAGCTCAAAAACGTTTTTCGAAATATTTCTTAAAATTACTAAAAAACACAAATTTTTAAAATAAGTCGAATTTTATTTGGATTAAACCTAGATTTCGAATTCTTAAAACCAAGAAATCAAGTAAATTTAATAAAAAAGAGAGATATTAATAAATGTATGCCAAGTTAAATTAACCTTGAAGAAGTAAAATTTTTAGAACTAACTCTTTAAAAACTGTTCGCGTGATTTTTACAAAACTTAACACTTTTACTTCAGTCACAGAATCCAAATATGGAAAAAAATAGGTGCGTTATTTAAAAAAAAAGTCCGATTTTGTGTCAAAACATCTACGTTAGAACAGTGCTATATATGAATATTACATATATCTTGATTCCCACTTTGGAAACGTGAAAAACGCAAGTTAAGTTTCGTCAATCGATCCAGTAAAACGGGAGATGCAGAATTGTGCCTTTTGTTTTTAGCCCAAAAAGGCGGTAGCCCAGAACGGTTATTATTTTTGAAACGGCATTTTGCGTTGTTTCACTATAAATGTCCGTTTCACTTTTCAAAGTGTTGCCGCCAAATATTACCGCAGTGTATAACAAAATTTAAAGAAATTAAATAATGAAAAAGCTGCTGAATGTGTGCACGTTTCTCGCATTGTGAAAAAACGACGGTACCTATAGCCATCAAATTTTGAATAACGTAATCCTCCACCTGAACACGACCACTTAGAAGTCCGAATATCCAATTTATTTTATTATCTATTTCATATTTTGTAAAACTTTAACGAATTTTTGATTAACAAACGCAGCGATCTCAAAGAGACTAATGGCAAGGTATGAAAAAAATGTTTTTATCTCCAGTGTGCCAGATTGTCTATCGGAAATTCTAAAAATATGCTGTTTTTAAATGTTTTGGGATATTCCTGTTGAATTGAATTTTATGTGGTTTAAGTGGAAGAATATGATATTTAATAAATAAAGGTAACATTCAAATCTTTAACAAAACGCTCCTTTCTATATTTTCTTTTTGATTATTATCTCTTCTTTTTTCAGAAATGTTTTGGGAAAATGATTATCACACCTATTATCATACGCTTTATATGAATTTCAACTTTTAGCTCGAGGATTCAATTAAGCTCAAAGGTTAGTAACTCTCGAGTAAATTTGTCACTCTGTTCTATTTCTCCCCATTAAGTTACTATCTGGAATCTAACAACTTATCTCTCGCTAAAGAATGAAGAATACACTAAAAATAAATTAATAAATAAATAATTTGTTGTGCTTTTGATTATCTGTCTTATTCTCGGGCAAGCAGGTAACGGATAACTGAAAAACGCGGATAATCCAAGCTATAAATTTGCATTGATATTGGGCGCGTATATGCCTTTAAAAATATCTCATGCGAACACCACATGACCTCCTTGCACGGAATATTAAATTGTACGCATATTTTTCTGTATTTTATGTCAATTTATTTTCTCGAATTTCATTAAAGATAGATTTCTCATTCAATTAATTCAATTCTTACTTCGCGGTAAGGCAAAAAAGCGTAAAATCTCAAAATATCTTCGCTAAAAATTCAAAAATACAGAAAAACGTAAAACACCAAATACCTTTAAAACAATTTTGAGACAATTTACAATCAAAATTAGAGTTTCTACGCAGAAGCAAGCAATTCGGCCAGCGGGCAACAACGCAGATTTTTCGGTGCACGAAACTAAAAGTTTACTTTTGGCCCCACTTGGCAAAAAACATTGAAGGTGCAGAAACTGACTTCCTCCACTATTCTGGTAAGTTTAAAACGTACAGACATCACAAAAAAAATCTCTTCTCATTTCATTTTAAATCAATTTCATTTTCATAATCGTTTGGAGTAAAAGAGTCCTTTATTCTGTCCTTAAGTACAGATGCCCTGCAAAAACATCGTTAAATTGCATTCGATAGCGGGCAAAATGGATATTTTCGTTGAAATATGATATCGGGAATTTTTCGTGATTACAGTACTTCCTTTATTTCGTACAAGGAAGTAAAAATCAATAATCTTGCTTTGTTTTTGAGAAAGTTTAAATATTTACCGAATTTCGTTACGCATTTGTCCGAGTGCTATTTCTATATTCGAATCTCCATTGTCCGACGAAGTTGAACAGTGTATGAACAGAAGAAATTGATGTCTCAGAACTTATGAAATTTCCAGTATCTTCCTTTGCTTGTATTTGCAGTATCACCGTATGCTTCTTCTGTTGTTGTGACATTTGAAACGATAATCCATATCAGCCAAGCATTGAAACCCCGGCTTTATCGAATCGCCATCGAACAGTTCTTTGATGTTTTCTCCATCGATATTTTCAAAGAATTTTATATTTTCAATTTTTTGGCATACAACTTCAGTTTATGCTCGACTTCTTCAAAATTAGACTTCGTATAATTGAATTGTACGTGGTAATTGTCAAAGCTAAATCTAAGGACACAATTCAGCTAAAGCATGCTCGGACTTACCCCTGACATTTAAAACGACAACATAACAACAGTACCTCAATTTGTGTTACCGATATCACGAAAAAAAGCTGAAGAGAAACACGCTAAAGGGAAATATAAAATTAATAAAACAACAACCTTGTGTTTGGCGTAGATTTAGTCAGGAACCCAATCGTTTCCAGGGCAAACATATACGGGTGACAAGTACAAGCGAGTTCGGACACCAGGGCAGCTTACTAGGACTATTCGGGTATCGTCTGAAATCCGCAACTGCCCAACGCGAGAACTCTTTGTTGGCCCAGAAGGGCGGCCTCAGAAGCTTGATAGAAACATTTGTTGAGGCTGTATACTGAAATACACTCACGTTTGTGAAAATTGCAACACCAAGAAGGAATCGTCATAATTGAATGCAATTTAATACACAGTTGAGTGGTAGTGGTACAAATAAATGATTAAATGTTCAAAGCAAACAAACAAGAACAAGAGATCAGAATCAGTATTTTGTGTGGCCACCACGCGCCGCAATAAGTGCTGCTACACGACGTGGCATGGAGTCAAACAAAGTTTGAATGTCTGACTGAGGAAGAGCATTCCATATCGTTTGTACGCGTACCCAAAGTTCGTCTGCAGACGCAACAGGACGAGGATCACGAGCAAGACGCCGACCAATGACACCCCACACATGTTCAATTGGCGACATATCCGGGGAACACGCAGGCCAAGGAAGAAGCTGTACCTGCTGCGCTGCAAAGAAGGATTTAACAATCCGAGCAGTATGAGGGCGGGCATTGTCCTGTTGAAATACAGCGCCTGGCAAGCTTTGAAGGAAGGGAACAGCTTCGGGCTGTAGAACTTCACGGATATACCGGTTGCTGTTCAGATTGCCCACAATTCGTAGCAATTGAGATCGTCTATGATATGCTATGGCGCCCCAGACCATAACTCCGGGTGTTCGTCCACTGTGGCGTTCGATAATGCACTCCGGAAGGTGGCGTTCACCGGCATAGCGTCTGACACGAATGCGGCCATCATGGTACCACAAATTAAAGCGGGATTCGTCAGAAAACACGACATGCTGCCAATCAGCACGCCAGTCTCTATGCTGATTGGCCCATTGTAGCCGCAGGCGGCGATGGTCGTGCGTTAGGGGGATCCTGTATAAAGGAGTCCGTGCGCGCAGTCCACACTGCAGCAGACGTCTACGAATTGATGAAGCACACAATGAAACACCTGTAGCTATTGACCACAGTGCTGCCAATTGTCTAGAGGAAGCTGTACGGTCCGTCCGCGCCATGCGGACCAGGTGTCTATCATCGCGAGCTGACGTCACATTTCGGGGTCCACTCCCGGATTTCCGAGTTGTCCGACACTCGTCCGTCCACTGCTTCCAAACGCGCATCACTGTGCTGCTGTTACGCTGCACACGAGAGGCTACTGCACGATACGACAATCCAGCTTCACGAAGGCCGATGATTCTCCCTCGTTCAAACTCTGTAAGTTGTTCAAATCTCGCTCTCTTTCGTCGACGAGGCATAAGTACAGATTGAGTTAACGTTTACCACTAGCAGATAACCACCGATAACCATACACGCCTCGCTAAAGCCGTCTATTTATTCGGATCCATCAGCCGTTCAGAGGGCGCTGCTCAGCATACGCATACGCTACGGATTTGCAATTCTAATCATTTGCATATCATGCGCTACTTTGCATTTCCTGAAAATTTCAGCTCACTCGCGTAAGTCCTTCATGGTGTTGCAATTTTCACAAACGTGAGTGTATGAGCATTTTAAACTAGCATTTAAACATTTAACACAATATAATGATTGTATACTGATGCACACACTGCAGCTTATACGTAAATATTATACACTAATAATTACACATTACCGTGGTGCATTTTATGTGCACCTACGTGTAAACACTGGGACTATATTGTTACAATAGGCAAACATGTACAGATCCCTCTTCATCAGGACCAAAGAAATCTGAAAGACTAGAAAGTAGCGGGGGGGGCGAACCTTCGTATTTATACACTTCGGCAGTAAAGTGAACGAGAAACAACGACCTACACGAACGAACTACCACGAAGAGTTTCAGTGCCCATTCCATCTTTTTCAGAGAGCTTTAATGCTGCTTCGCCATGCTCAAATTTTTTTATTAATGTAAATTTTGGCTTTAATATTAAAACAACTTTCTTCCACTTAGTACGCATAACATGGTCTTCATTCACTTTTTAGCTTTAAAATTTTAAATCATTTTTTAAAAGAATAAGAAGAAAATACGCACAAAAATACATACGGAACAAAAACCTCCCAGCCATCAACCGAAACGATGCCTTCGAATATGCACATGCAGAATGAATTGTACGAGGTAATGATTGAAATTAAACCTTAAGGCGCAATTCAGCGGGCTTTTAGAACATATTGGGACTTGCTCGTCTTTGTTTTTTTTACATACATTGGTGCATAGCGTTGCGTATGTAAGGATGGGTAACCACCAGGTGCGAATAATCCGCACCGGATAATACACGAGTACACTGTATGTATATAATGAACACTATTTTTCACATATCGAGTGTTAACGAAAGTTTTCCGCTACCGCAAATATCGTCTGCGCAAACAGTTTGCCTTGGCGTGTTTAAGCATAGTTTGTCAAACGATTTTTGGCATTTGAAAGAACGAGACTTGCTTTAGTACCTTATGTTGTGAAATCTCTAAAAAGAACATTCTTATCATTAAATACCAGGTGTCTGAAATCGAACTATCATTTATTTCCGGTTCTGTTGCAAAAAATCCCCTACAGAATGTCACCAAATCATGTTTACAGCTTTAGATACTAATATTGTATCATGTGACATTGTGAAGGTTTGGTAGCAAAAGTTCATGAAACAAGGACTATGGTATTCAAGAAGCAGAGCGCTCTGGCAGGCCTACTGATATTGATGAGGCCCACCTACAAGAACTTGTGGAGGAAGATCAGTATGCAACCACTCAAGAGCTTACTAAGGAGCTACCCGTTAGTTCCACTTCCTTCAACAGATAAGGAGAGACATGTTTGGGCTTGCAATAATATGCTCGAATATCAATGCAAGGACAAAATTGTAGCCCGGATCGTCACTTGTGATGAAACGTGGATTTATTTCAACAACGCAGGCTGAAAAGGGGTTGGTCTACGACCGGTAAGCACGACGGCAGCGTTGCAAAGCGCAATTTGATTAAAAAAAGATCATGTTTTGTATCTAGAGGGATTGCTGTGGTTATTATCCACAAAGAATATCTGGTAAAAGATAAAACCTTCTCCAATAAGGTGTTCAGCGAGGTGCTAATCCATGTTGACGCCGAGTTCTGGAATTTACTAAACTCTGGCGTAAAAAAGTAATGTTCCATCAAGACAATGCAAGACCACATGTGTCTACATTCACTGGCTGGATTTTATACGGACTTCATACATGCATCTACATCTTGCTGGTGCAATCTTCCACAGACCATCCGAAATGAGGCTGATCTGTTTTTGGAATCGCGGCCACCACGTTTCTTAACCGAACGCTTTTAAAAACTACGAAAACGATGGCAGAAAATCATAGATTTGGGTGGTGATTACTACCTGTACCAAAGGTACTGCTTTCATGGTTTTTTTATACACAATTTTATTAACAACGTTTTCTAACGGAAAACTTTCGTTACAAACAGAGGATTTCTATATATACGTTGGAATGGAAAACAGTGTCCATTCTAGCATATTTTCTAATTGAATTGTTAGCGAATCGGAGATATCGGAAGCTCAGACCTACATTTTTTTGGCACTTGCCAAAATTATAATATCCTCCATTAGCGTATCATTCCAATTTCCATAATGGCAAAATATTATATGCTTATTGACTTTTAATTCATTTTCAATTGGTTACATTAATCGAAAAAGTAACAGCTTTCGAACATGCGCGATAAGCATTCCCGAGCTAAAACCAAAAAAAGACGTTAAGAAAAACCATCGAAATTGTGGCATTGAATTCGTTCCAAATTTGATTAGAATTAAACCCGGCCAGGAACCAAGCTGTCAGGTGAAAGAGTTCCATTAAAGTTTCATCATGCGATTGGAGTCATCAAAGCCGCATTAAGTAAGCAATAAGGCTTTTCGGGAATGATGCAGATTCTAGAAAGTGCAATAATCGATTTGGACCTTTCCGCTTGAAGAACTTAAACCACGCGAGAGGGGAGGGAATGTACCTTTTTTTTAATTAGCCCGTTATTGCACTCTCTGGATATTGAATCAATAACAGCAAGCATCCAAGACTTTAAAATTTGGCATGCTGCCAATTGTGTTCTGCCTCGAAGTTTCGAAAGATCGGTAATTTTTATTTATTTTTGAATTTTTCGTAATTGTTCATCAAATCAATTTGAACTTTCTCAATAGAAGCTACGTTTTTCTGCGTTCGTAACGCAAGACTGCCAGTAAAATGACGTGAGGAATTCGGTTTTGCGACTACTATACTGTTAAAGAACGAAGAATCTGTATCAGCAACCTTTTTCTGTCGCGGCACACTTTTAACGATTTCAAAATTTGGCGGCACACAAAGAAACAGATAAGTTTAAAAGTTGTTTACTTACCTATAATACACTGTGTAAAATAGTTTATGATAATAATTTTGAATGTAAAATAAAATAATACGCACTACAAAAAAAGCAGTGCGTTTATTAAGGGATTAATTACAAGTTAATCATAAAAACAATTTTAATGAAAAATTTGAGCTTGGTGTTTTTTGGTAATTAGTCCAAAGGGGCTTTGTCCCTGAAGGATTATTGTTTTCGATTTGCGATTTTGTGTTGAATCACTATAAACGGCTGTATCACTTTTCAAATTGTTGCCACGAAATGTTATTGTCCTGTATTACATTAAAGAAATTAAATTATGAAGAAACTGCATAAATGTATGTATATTTCTCCAAATGCGATAAAACAACGGTATCTAGAGCCATCCAATTTTGAGTAACGTACGTTGCCGCACGAATATGCGCATCTGGAAGCCCAAATTTGGAATTTGTTTTATTATCTGCTTCATATTTTATAAAACTTAAATGAATTTTTGATGAACAAACTTAACGATTTAAAAGCGAGCAATGGCAACACTCTACGCAAAAAAATTTTTATCTCCAGCGCGCGGAATTCTGTATCGGAAATTCTAAAGATACGCCCATTTTAAATTATTTTGCGATATTGCTGTTGAACTGAATTTTATTGTTTAAGTGTGAAGAACAGGATATTTAATAAATAAAAGTAACACACAAAGTGTTAAAAAAACACCCCTTTGGACGTAATTTAAATTCTGAAACCTTTCAGATTTTTTTTTCATTTATAATTGGTCGTAAAAATGACAATGCTACTCTCATATCGTCTTCTACATTTAACAGTCTCGATCTTTTATTCTCTTTTATGTTGGTTAAAACTGAAAATCCGAATTCACACAAATTAAATGTATAAAATTGTGACGATATTTTTAAAGCTTCTTTAGCCATCGTGGGATAATCGCATCCAATGTTAATTTAAAATGAATTAATTCATTCTTCCGAATATTTTAAAATTAAATCTGTATTATCAGAAAGCGAAATTATATCTTCTTCTTTATTCAAAGTTAATTCAAATACAGAAGTATTCGTTTTATCAGAAATGGATTACGAACCCCATCAATTTTTTTTATATCTAAATTTGGGAAATAATTCTCTCCTCTAATGTTATCAAATGGTCAGTAACAATCTTATGAATAGTTTTATTAAAATCTTTTGGAACTGATTCAAACTTTTCCAGATTGAATTCCCGAGCTTTATTGTTCCATAAAGTTATTTATTTTCGGAATCCCACCAATTTAGCTGCTGAGTTTAGAATTGGCGCGCTTATTAATGTCTTAAAAACCAAATTTCGCTAATTTTCATGTGTACCGTATACTAGGATCAAACCCATTATAATTTTTACTATATACATTTCTAAAATTTGGAGGCACACAAAAGTGCCACGGCTCAGTGGTTGAGGATCACTGATCTATAGGTATACGTTTGTAGGTTTGTATGTTCCTCACATTTTTGTAAAACAACGTAACAGTACACGTCCACTCAAAACATGAGGGCCCACCAGCGGCCGAGCGGTAAAGACGCTGAACATTGGTAGTTCGGTCCGAGGTTCGAATCCCGCGAACGGGCTGGCTGCATGGGCGTTTTCGTGTTTTGCCCCATGTGTAACGTGTATACGAGCCAGTTTTCCTTAGAAAGTTCTCCACGAAGGCATCCCTTCCCTTAGGCAGATAGCCCTCGTGTGCTTTGCCCATAATTGAATAACCTAACCTAACCTAACCACCCTAAACATGATGCACCTCGAAGCCGGAGTTTTGAGTTTCCAATTTTATTTCATATTTTGTAAAAATTTAATGAATTTTCATTTAACAAACTTAGCGATTTGAAAGCGTGATGTGGCAACACTTTTCCGAAGAAAGCAGTTTTTTTCTTAACTTCGGGGAGTGAGTCTATTGCCGTGCGGCAAAATGTAACACATTTATCTTTTACTTTTATTCAACAAACTATTTAAAAGCAGTTTTTCTACTTAAACGGCTATTTAAAATCAGTGTGTTGCCCCTGCGTGAAATAAAATATTTTTAACTTCAAAGTGCCAGCCAATTGACTTTCAGTAAAGAATAAGATATTTAACTTTCCAACTTCATCCGTCTGTTATTGAGAAACAAACTTAGCGATTTAAGAGCGATAAACGCAGTATTTTTTCTACTTTTTAATCTGATTGGATTTGAAGAAAAATATAGTTAAAATCATGAGATATCTATCGGAAATATTAAATATTCTTATGAATTGTCACCAGCTGGATTCATTAAAATCATTACGTACTTTTTTTCTTTTAACGATAGCTATTTTAGGCGGTTGGCAGCGCAAGCCGCTAGCTTTTAAAGAAATATTATAGAGAATATTAAAAAACGAAGGCCAACACTCCACCGTTACGGTGTTTTTCCTTGATGTTACTGGGATAAAACCGAGTCTGGACCTCTCTCCAAATCAAAAGGTGTTGAGAATCGTTTCTGGTACTGAACCGACTCTCATCCGTAAAGAGGACACGACTCCATTGATCAAGGTAAAGAGGACCCGAATCCATTGATCAGTTGTCCAGTTTTTGTGCTCTCTACACCACTGTATACGGTGGCGTGGGTGGCCAACTTTCAACGGGAGACAGCGTTCAGGACGGCGGGTGAATAGGCCCCTTTGTGAAGGCGTCTGGTCACAGTAAACCGCGACACTTGTCGCCCCGTTGTTGTACAGAGTTGCTGAGCAATGGCGCTTGCTGACTGCTGTCGGCCTCTTTTCGCCTGCAGGACGATATATCGGTCATCCCCTGCAGATGTCGTCCTCGGGCGGCCACCACCAACCTTTCTAACAGCTGTACCTGTGGTTTAGAACGCTTTCCAAGCGCGCGAAACGACACTTTTGTTGATTCCAAACTCTGCAGCTACACTAGTGACAGTTAGCCCCTCCTCCAGCTTTACGATCATTCTTTCCACGTGTGAAGTCGTCCAGGTGATTTCTTCTAGTCATATTTCACGAACGGACTCACTGGCACTTGCAGCGAATATGTTGAATTGCGTCTCCGTCCTTCCTTTTATTCTACAGTTGAGCTGCGCGCGCCGACATCACGCGTTTTGTGTACGCTCATGTCTCCTCTGACGTTTCGTTCCTGATATTTGCATACGCATGACGTTTCTACTGGCTTACGTTTTCATTGTACTGATCTCTAGACCTCCTTTTCTGCAATTTCATGGCTATCTGCTAAATTTTTACATTGCTGCTTAAGTTTCGCACACCAGTGTATATTTGTCTTCAATCTAGCACCTTAAAAAATTCATGCAAATTTTGAACTTTGAATTAAAAGCAGTGTTATCCTCGTAAATTGCATTATAGATAACATTTAGGTTGCGCGTATCATAAAATGAGAAGAAACCACAGGATAATTTTTGTCACAACATGAAAACTTTATTTTGCCTTTCTTTTAAGGGGAGTAACAGTAAATTAACCTCCCAAAAATCGATTTTCCAATTTTGAGTTTACACAATAATGTGAACTTTATATTTATTACAAAAATTAATAATATCTTTAGGTTTGAATACCAAACGCTAATGAATTAAGATAAAAGGTGTAATTTAAGAATGACGAGCCCCCTTTTCAAAGACAAGATTTTCAAAAGATGTTTTTAAGTAACTTTTAACTAAGACTAAAAAGTGGTTTTCCTAATTATTACACTATGTTTATGTCAACGGTATTATACATAATTATTTCTTTCATAATTACGTCTGTTAGCAATAGAAATTTTTTCATAGATCTTAAGTGGAAGGTACATTTACTTCAGCATAAACGTACACGGACCACAGTTTCTAAAAATAGGTTTGTTAGTGTAAAATTGTTGAAAACTGGAGAGACAATCTAACTAGTTATCCGTTTTAAGAAGTTATTCTTTGTGAAACTGAAGTGCTGATAATTTCAGAATTTAGGTATAGTTTTATAGTTGCTACCTGTAAGGGGATTCGAAAAATTCGAAATGATTCTACGAATAAAGAATTTTTTTCCTGTGTATTTAAGTGTGATCGTTTATCTAAAAGTTTTCATTTCAGGGGCCTCTTAAGATTTCTTTCCAAAAATATAATATTGAGAATAAAAATTAAGTTTTTACTTTAACATAAAATGTTAAAATGTAATAAAACGTAATTTCTTTAAATATACTGTCTGGAATTAGATTTACTAGGAAAACAGTCAGATTTTTAATTACGAAACTTTTCACGTTTTTTTGCTGCCGGAAAGATCCTACTCTGCTTAAAATAAAACAAATAAAAAGGAATAGAAACATTTGTATAGTCTTATTTCGCATAACATAATTTTATCATATTCAAAAATAAATATTCATGCCAAAATAGCCATTTCTTTTTATGGTTTTTGAATGCTGTGAAAGAAACTGTTCACTTCAGCGGAAGACATTTAGAAGAAACAAAATTACGTGAATAAAATACAAATCTCCTGATACTGCAAAAAATGTAGCTAAAAACTATTAATTTCCTTTACGCGTTTTGGCAACAAAAGATGGGCGACATTAAAAAGCGTTCCATTCCGACATTCGTCTCCATTGTAAACAACATGTAACAATGCACTCATCTTTTCACAACTCAGATGCAAAGAACTTTCTCCTAGCTCATCAATTCCGGTTAAAAAAATAAAATAAATAAATAAAAATTCATCCAACGACATCTGTTCAAAATGAATATCGTCTGCACTCAGTTGAGCGAGCGCCATTTTGAATTCGAAGATGGCAGAAATTGCAAAGAAAAACGCTTGCTTCCCACTTTTAATAAACGCCAGGGGAAATAAAAATGATTAAAAAAAGGAAGACCATATTAGTGTTGCCAACAAAAACATGTCTTTTTCGATGCGATTATTAAAAGTGGAACAGGGTGTCAATTTATTACTAGGCAATTTTCTCAAAGCATTCTAATATTAGTGGGGGGGGGCATTCTAAAGTACAGGGGGATAGCATTACTGAGTAAAGCCTCCTCGTTATTATTTTTACTACTTCTTTTTTCAGATAGCAGTGATTTTAATGTTATAATCGATATCCTACGTAGAAGAAGAATCTTAATCGATACGCTTTCCCGCGATTAAATAAAGCGATGTTTGACAGTTTATTTGCCGAGTGTCGTGCTCCAAGTTTTACGAAGTTAACTCGCCTAGAAATTTAATTTTTGTTTTATTAAGCTCGCTGACGCAAAGTTTGGATTTTTTTAGATTAATATTTGGTAATTATCTTCTTTTATATTTAAAATCGATGTAAGTAAAGCGAATAGATAGATTTAAACAGCTTTATTTACCATGAACTGATATCGAAATAAATTACTGCGAACGGGCAAAATAGCCGATTTGCTATTTCATAATCAATAGTTTTGAATTTCATATTAATACGCTCATATACTCTGTTCTATTTTGTCGTTTGAAGGATTTAAAGTTTCAAAACGTTAATCTTCTATGTTCCATTTATTATTAATGTAAGATTTTTCCGGTTAAATGAATATAACTTTCTTAACTTACATGTACTTGTGATGACATGTTAAATAAATAATATGGAAAATCATACAGATTATATAATTTAAACACGTACTCTTGATTTTCATATTCCAAAAAAAATCTGATGTGAACACCACATGCCTTCGTATTATATACAGCGTATTAAGTTACACACATTTTTTTTTTCTTTTTGCTGCACTTCATTTAAACGTCTTTCCTTGAATAATTCTAACTCAATTAAACGATTCCTCAAGGCAAGTTGAATTGACATCAAAAACTGTAAATTTTGTTGCCATTTTATTTTTTCATGACGAGTATAAAATTGTCCCAAATCTATGATCAGAATCGGGAGAAGTGATTAAAAATTAAATTGCGTTATCTGTCCAAAAATTAATCTTTTTTATTCTAAATTTCGCATTGCCAAAACAGTACTGATTTTCATTTGAAATGAGACACATTTTTTTAACTAAAATATCTGATGTGGGCACCATATGATTTCCTTCTACGACTACGACCTATTAAATTACGCACATTTTTTTCCTGCATTTCATTTAAACGTATTTCCTCGAAATGCATTAGAGATATATTTCTCATTCAATCAATACAATTCTCAGTTCTCTTCGCAGCAAAGCAAAAATGCATGAAAACTCAAAGCATCTTCATTAAAAATTGTAAACTACAGAAAAACCAAAACACCAGACACACTTGAAATATATACATAGTTAAAAAAAATTTCGAAAACAGTTAATTTTTTTTTCTGTTAAAATTAGTGTTTCTACGCCAAAGCAAGAAATTCGACCAACGGACAGGGAGACGAAATTTTCGGGGTGCGAAATTGAAAGTTAATTTGCAAAAAGGCGCTGAAGTTGATGCACCAACTGACTGAATTCACTATTTTACTAAGATTTTCAAATGTAAACAAATGGCAGTTTCGTTAGGCCTAGCCAACGAAACTGCCATTTGTTTACATTTTAAATTTGTTTACATTTTAAATTTTTGATCATTATACAATTATTGCACGAAGATTAAATAAAGGAATAGAAACCTTAATAGGAACATAAGAACAACGTAATCTAAACACTTTTAAAGCAAAACATAGACAATTTACCTACATATAAGAATAAAAATGCTGATCTCCTCGAGCCGAGTAGCAGGGTGGGAATATATATACAGGGTGTCCCAAAACGACCGCATAAACTCTGCACAGCTAGATTCCTCGTTGGACGTACATAAAAACTGCCCAAAGAAGCATTCCTGTACGATCCATAGTTTACGAGAAAAATAGGGAAAACAAAGTGTGACGTCATTGCCGGTGCAAGAAAAAACACTTCATTAAGCATATCAACTGCAGTATATGCACAATTAAAAGCAGATGTCCAAACTGTCTGCCGTGCATGTCGAGGCAGGCTTGAGCACGCCGTGGAATGGCGTTGCAGCATCGCGAGTCATCACATGTTGCAGCATCGCGGGGTCCACGGAAGTACAAGCAGCATGCAGACGAGCAACTAAGTCCATTGGTGCTGTCACTACGTCTCCATACACCAGCTCCAGATATGCGCGGCGAACGTTTTAAACATTATCGTCTGGAAAGATATGCCAATACTGTTGCTGATATGTCCAATAAAGTGTTTTTTCTTGCACCCGTAGTGACGTCATACTCTGTTTTTCGTATTTTGGTCGTAAACTATGAATCGTACAGGAACGCTTCTTTGGGCAATTTTTATGTACTCCCAACGAGGAGTCTAGCTGTGCAGAGCTTATGCGGTCGTTTTGGGACACCCTGTATACATCTAGAGCGTAACTTTTGGTACGGCGGATTGCAACGGGAGATGCACAGCTACATGATATAGCAGTTCCAAATACAAAATTTCTATGTTCTACGGTTACTCGATACATACATACGTACAGATGTCCTAAAAATCTCTTCGGAATCCACTTTACAATACGTTTTGGGAAAAACAGTCTTCTGTTCTGCCCGCACGTACAGATGCCACGCAAAAAAATGGATTCGAGAGTGGTCAAAATGGCAATTTTCTTTAAAGTATGATATCCGAAATTTTTCACAATTATACTTTTTTCTTTACTTCATTCAAGGAAGTAAAAATAGCTTTACTAATTAGGTAACTTCGTAGCAGACACACCTCTGATATCTTTATGAAAAGCATTAGTGTCTCTTTCTTCAAACACAACTTGCAACTGTTATTTTTCAATAACCAGTTACGTTTCGGATCTTCACCGTCACTCCTCGCTTTTGTTTCCCTTTGAGAATGTAAATGAGGTAGAAAAAGATAATATTTAAATGAAGGTTCTTCAGATTGCTTAGATAGAGCGTGTTCTGCCTGCCACGATACTAATTTGCTATCTTGAGAAAAGCGTTTCTGTCTACGACATCGATTATTCTTACCAAAGTCCCTTTCACTCCGGTGAGGGTAAAAAGTCCAACTTAAAGTCGTTAACTATCTCTACGTAGCCGTTTGCGTAATTTCTTTTAGTCTTACTTTAAAGTTTGAAATTCCCATTAGCCCAAAAGGGGTTTTAGCCCAACTTTAACAACAAGTTCTAAGAGTAACATGAATTTTAATAATAAAAAGTAATTAATAGGCGCGATTCATGACGATGTAGGACTTGGATATATTCAGTGCCGTATTTCAGAAATTTGTTAAACATTAATGTGAGCGATCAATAGCATACATCCTGGCTCTTCTCAGAAAACAACCTTCCTTCTTCGCTTCTGCTTCGCTACCTCCGCTGAAACCCCGAGGAGAATTCCTTCACTTCTACATAACGAAGGCGCCCACATTCCAACCCCGCTGAAACCGTTGGAGTGAACTTGTAGGCTGAAACCAGAATAATTTACGATGGGACCTTATTGTAACAGGATTTCTCCTCTGGTGTGAAAGAGGCACCACTGCATCTGGAATTCGGTCTCCTTGGACAAAATCTAACAAAGAATATCTATGCGACCTTTGCACAGCCCAAATGGGTCTCAAAACGGGATTTTTTGTTAAAACTCTATAAGCGGTTAGAGCTGTCTCGAAGAATGTTGAAACTTTAAAGGAAAAGTTAAGTGCGCTTTTTATCACTTATTCGGAATATTTCAAAATAGTGAAGAAATGGACGAAAGTGGATGGTTATTTTCCGAAAATGACAAGACCAATAAAAAAACAAGTATCAATTCTTAGTTAAACCATTAGATGATGCCGTGTTAGTTAACTCTTTAGAATATTGCAGAACTTCCCAAAATAGCGTAGAACTTTTAGATCAGAATTTAAATCGACTGTCTATCAGCTTTCCAAGAATACTTCTAAAACTGGATATCCAAACGAGTACCACCATCCCTTTAAATGAAGACTTTTTACTCTGCTTAAAGCTCGGCTATTCCGGGTACTTGTTGTTGTTGTTATGTCCATATTACATGGAAGAATGGTTGCCAGAGCCTACTCCAAAGAGAGGTTGGATTTCTATTTCTCCACCCCAGTTTTGAAGAAGAGCGCCGCGGAGGTTGTGAAATGGTCTGCCACCCCTCTCTCTTTCCACTAAACCAGAAGAAAGGACTTTCGGCTCGACGCATATTTTGAGTGCCCCTATGCCGCGCTGACATTTACAAACCTCCATGTATTCTCCGAAATTCGAAGCCGAGACCTTCGGTACCGCAGTAAGCTCCTCTAACCACTATAGCGTCTGGGCGGCTACTCCGGGTACTTCAGGTAAAAAATAAATAAACTATAATAAAAAATTCCTATTGCAGACATTTCTGTTTATTAGACTAACAAACTGGATTTTCTTTACAAACGATCGGTGATACTTTACTTAAAACTTGTTGATATTCAAAACATTTAATTGGTGGGAGATCACGGGAGGGCCACATCAGATTTTTTTTTAACATTCTTCCCCAAGAAACTTTTGTTTACAAACGCTGACATTCTATACTGAAGGTGTTTACGCATTGTAGAACGATTTCGGTGCCATTTTATTAAAGTTAAAATGTAAAGAGTACTTTTCTTTTTAAATGTCAATCTCTCTTTTTTTTTCCTGGTCTATAGGTCTGCATAGTCATTTCCATGATAGAGGGGCTTTCAGTAACATTACCAGGCATACTGATTTCCATTCCTCTTCCACTACTTTTCAGAGTTCATCCATCGTGGTGGAGTTGCGCTTAGAAACTGTTCTTTTCGAGAGTCCAATGGCACAGTAGTCCGTAGGTGAAATGTCAGGAGACTTCGCAGGATTACATCAAAAATGTATATGTGCAATACTTTTATCAATCTTCATTTTTTCAAGGAATACAGTGGTACTTTTCGATGTATGACTTGTTGCTGTGTCTCGATGAAGTTCCATTGTTTGAAATTGATTGGTATAAAGAAATAGAATTTCTTCGGTGACTATTAACATAAAACTTTCTTCTCTTGATAGTTTTTAATTTTAACATTTTTCTCACTGTTTTTATATTTTAAACTTCTCAATGTAAGAAAATCCTGCGACAATCATAGACCCTTCATGGAAATTCCTTTTCATAGACGGAAGCAGGCTCGTACATCATTTTCTCTTCTTTTTCTTCTTTTTCGATAATAATTACTCCCCCTTTTTTTGTTGTTGTTGCAGTCGTTTAGATAAACCGATGCTTCATTCAAGCTCACAACGTGTTTCCATTTAGCTCTTGTTAAATAGTTTCCATACAGGGTTGTACAAATTGTTCTGTTTTGAGCCACATGCCTAGGCAAAAGCTGATGAATATTATGCTTTTTTTCAAGTTGCAAATCTTGGTTCATTATTTTATTTATTGTTGCTACAGATATATTTAAAAATTTTGCAACTGATTTATGCCTTGCCAGATTTCCTCTTGTTGATAACGATTTAACTTTAGAAGCTTTAGAAACAGTACGTACCTTTTTCGGGTGTTCATTTGGAGTCTTCTTTCCATGTAGAGTTAGGGATGGACGGTTTCCGATTAATAATATTGTTTATTTTTCCACTTTGAAATTTTAATTTTATGCATTTCACAAAGTTTTTGAATTATGGAATAGGACCATTTTTCTTCGGAAAGCGCGGAAACATATCTTTCAATCCTCAGCTTATTTACATATGACATTTTGAAAGACAAATAAATTTAAAAGTAGCTGATGGTATTCCTATTTCAAGTAGTAAGCTGTTGCTAGAAATTTTTATTCCAAAACATTTTCTTTTTTTTTTAATTCTTTATCGAAATGATTTTAAAAATGTATAAACACCCTCTGTATCTGTGTGCCTTAGCTTAGGTTTAAATAAATTATTCTTCAGTAGTGTTTGATTTTCTCTACAGTGTCAAAAGAAGTTGTATATCATAAAGAAGTATTGGTATGGCACTCCAAGCCACATACTACTTTCGATTCCGTGCATGGTTTTTCGTTAGTACTTAAGTACCCGTTACTAAAGTTGCAGTTACAGAACTTCATTAAAAGCATTACTTTTCTAACCTGCATGAACACTGTTACATTCACATCATGAGTAGTCAATGATGGTAATTAACTTTTCAAAAACGTTGTTGCCATCATTCATCAATATCATAACTGTACAACGACTCTAGCACCAGATGGCGCTACGGCACATGCGAAGCCATCATAATTATTCCACACATTTTTTCCCCTCCCAACCGAAATTTCCTCCCGCCGGCTAAAAAATCGGAGCAAATATTCAAACGCAGATGTTAAGTTAGGGGGTTCAAAAGCGGTACAAAGGGGAATTTAGAAGGAATAAAAAGAAAGAAGCAGCCATTTCATTAACCGCGCAGTCGTCTGAAGAGGATTTTAATTAATCTTCCTCCATCTGGCAACGGAAAAGACATTCATTAGTAGGACACTCTGATTGGCCCTTTAACTCCAAACAAAAGGACTGAAGAGAGAGATGGTGATTCTTGCTTTCTGATTGGCTTGTAGAGAAAGTGCGTTACTCGGAATGGTCAATTACGAACTTTAAACGGAACTGTTCGAAAAATTTGATTTGGAAAATTAAAAAAAAGGTCTCTCCTCTGTTCTTTAATTTTAATCATTTTAATGACCGGCGAAGTTCACAGAAGATTTCCTTTACCCCATATCGCCGAGTCAATAATTGAAAGTGCTTTAAGTTTTTGTAGCCATTTTATATTTTCTGTTCGTTATTATATTCTCTCATAGAATCTCAACTCCCAGTTAACTGTTTGCAGGCACTGAATATTTAATCTCTAATATTTTATTTTAATTAAAAATTGTGAAAACTTGATAAGGCGTATTTATATTTTTCATTTGAAACAAATGCTGAAGACATCAAAGGAGTTGAGATGCCTCATCTGAGAACAGTTTTCTTCTATGGCGTAGTAAATGGATTGTTAAGTACTTTACTCATTGGATCGTAGTTATGAATAATGCAAAGTAATTTCTTCGTCTAAAACTGGCAACATCAGACATATTTCTTTGCATTTAATAAGAAGCTTTCTTTTCTGCTTTAAATCGCTGAAAATGGCTGCACGAAATTATTTTATGCTGTTTAGGAAAGCAAATTTAGCGATTTGCTGAGTATTACTTGCATTAATGCTTCTTAGGCGAGTTTTTTAAATTTTAAAAATCCACTTCGTTTTTTTTTGTGGTTCTTTCGAAGCGTACATGGCGTTTTTTTATGCTGGCTGATATTATTTCTGTACGTACGAAACACTTCAAGCACTACAAGCAGGAAATACAGTCTGGTAAAAATATAAAGTTAGTGTGCAAAATGCAGTATGCTTTTTCAGAATAATTCTTTTCAAAAGAGAATCATATGAAGTAAACTAAAATGCAGTATAATTCAAGTTGATTCTCTCTAATTTAAAGATTGTGCTGTATATAGTACACTAGGGAGGAGAAGGTTCTCCCAGCTTAATGATGTTCTTACAGGGTTATAAAAGCCTCAACCCCAAGAGTTAATCCAAGGAGATTAACTTCCTGGTCAGCCCAGGAAGACGAAATTATACACAGTCAAGGTTCATGAATCACAAGTCAGTGACGACAGGCAAGCAGTTACCTATAACGAGAACGAAGTCAGGTCAAAGACCGTTCTCCAGTTTTCACCAAGGGGAGCCAAACCCTCAAGGACAACCTCCGATATCTCCCCATGTAACAGCCCCAAAACCAAAGAAAAGATAGTGCCAATACGGTCTCTGACGAGCTTGAAATTAGCACCGATTAAACGATGTTTCCAGTCACTTTGAAGATTGTTTATGTACCCCACAAGCTGAGTCTGTCCAAGTACCAGTCTTAGCCAGATAAAGGATTGCATTAACTCTCACGCTTCCTGTAGCTCCATCAGTGCCCGAGAGTTTGAAACCGCTGAATATTGGGAGTTGGAGATTGGTTCGATTCCAAGCGAATAGACCGGCTGCATGGTAAGTTTTCCCCCTGTTTAATACTAAGGCAAGTCTGCTTTCCTTAAAAAGTCCCTCATGGAAACCTTCCTACTCTTACGCATATAGCCCTCTTGTGTTTTGTTATATTCGAGAAAACTAACGCATGCTTTGCTGAAAGAAAACTTACCAAAGCGTGGAAGATAAAAATATTTTATTTTGGATAGTGGTAACATATTTATCTCAAATTACGATGAGTTCTTTTATAAAATTTGAAAGTCAAATAATTTTTGCAAGTGGCAACACACTTCTTTTGCATCGCTGAATTATCTGATTAAATCTGTGGTGTAAATATATTAAGCTTTGCCGAATGGTAAAACCGAAACTTTTATATCATAGAGTTTGTTAATCGAAATTTTATTCCCAGAAACTATGAAATAAGTTCTAAAAACATTTCTAAATGTAAGGTGGGCATGTCCGAATGGCAAAAATTGTGCGTGTTGAAAATTCGGTGGCTCGAAATGTCAGCCTTTCTCTAAAATGCGATTAAATTCGATGCACAAATATGTTGCGTTTTGCTAAGCGGCAACACACTTCTTTTATACCACTGAGTTTTCCATCTATTTTTTGTTCTTTTATATTTCTGAGTTTTCTATTTCTAAGTGCGAAGTGCAAATATTTTACGCTTTGCGAAGTGGCGACAGAGAGCTTGTCATTAAAACTTGTAACTGTTACTATTGCTCGTCTGTATTTCTACTATTCATTTCGCAGCAAATCTGAAATAAATAAAAACTGAATTCGAAATTCAAAATCCGGGCTTCGAGGTGCAGATGTTCGGTTGAAAGGTATACGTGTGTCGCACGAAGTTTTTAAATTCATCATTAGCTGGTATAATCGGTGTTGAAAAGCAAAACTTAGACTACTCAACCCCCGAATAAATGACCCACATTGAGAACATGAAATTAAAAATATCCACTTCTTTACTCTCCTTTTGAATACTTAATTTAATAGTTTGAATATCTTGAACAGTTAAAACTCTTATTTTGAATAGTTATTTTCAATAAATGGTTCACAACTGACTTTGCCTCGTTCTTAAATCACAAATACCCGTAGTAAGATTCCATGAGAAATTTTACTCATACTTTTGAACTTTAGAATCGAAATTAAGATTTTAAATTAATTTTTTAAATTTAGTTACTATTGCTCATCTGTATTCCCACTGTAATTTCGATTTTATGAAATCTCCGAAAAATTTTGTACCCCTTAAACATCTTGAACTGGATCTGTTCGGACATTATTGTATGCTCGAGGAAACCTATTCTTGTTCATTCTTCTACAAATAAATCAAAAGACACAGTTCATTCTTCTACAGGTAGTCAAAAGATACTGAGATCAAAAGATATTTGTTCTTTGTTTTACAGATACTTCTCCAGGTAGATCAAAGTGTTTCTACAAGTCCATTCTTACCATCAAGGGATTTGCAGTTGTAATAATTGTATCATCTATCGCTAGATGGCGCTCTAGAAGCATAACTCGCTGTATTTCTTCGCGTAATCTTTCTTCCTTTTTTTTTATTCAAAAATTTAGAGGGAAAAAATACGCAATGTACCCCGATTATCCAGTTTGCAGATTATCCATTATTAGCGGTGTCCACTCACACATAAAAAACAAATTTTCGCCCAAGTCCGAACATGGAGGAAAAGATTCTTCCTAGTTTAGAAATTTGCGATTTATCTAATTGTTAAGAAATCAAGGTACTAACGGTTCTATGCACATAAAAAAAAAATCTGAAACGTTTCAGATTTTAAATTACGTCCAAAGGGGCGTCTTTTTAACATTTTGCGTGTTACTTTTATTTATTAAATATCATGTTCTTCGCACTTTTAAACCATAAAATTCAGTTCAAGAGCAATATCGCAAAATAATTTTAAAATGAGCATATCCTTAACATTTCCCACACTTAGTCTCATGCGCTGGAGATAAAAATGTTTTTTTCTGTACAACGTTGCCATGGCTCGCTTTGAAATCCTTGAGTTCGTTCATCAAAAATTCGTTACAAAGTTTTACAAAATATGAAATGGATAATAAAACAAATTCCAAATTCCAAACTTGTGCTTCCAGATGTTCATATTCGCAGCAGGATTTCGTCATTCAAAATTCAATGGCCCTAGGTACAGTCGTTTTATCACAATGCAAGAAACATACATACATTTATGCACATTCTTCATTATTTAAGTTCTTCAAATATAATAATATTTAGTGGCAACAATTTGAAAAGTGAAACAACGCTTTTAGTGAGTCAACGCAAAATGACAAAACGAAATAAATAGTACTTCTGCACAAATTGTCCCTTTGGACAAAAAAAAAAAAAAAAAAAAAAAAAAAAGAAAATCTGAAAGGTTTCAGATTTTAAATTACTTCCAAAGCGGCGTTTTTCAAACATTTTATATGTTACTTTTATTTATTGAATATCCTGTTCTTCGCATTTAAACCATAAAATTCAGTTAAAGAACCATATCGCAAAATAATTTTAAACTGAGCATATCTTTAGAATTTCCTACACACAGTCTCACGCACTGCAGATAAAAATGTTTTTTTCAGTACAACGTTGCCATTGCCCGCTTTTAAATCCTTGAGTTTGTTCATCAAAAATTCGTTAAAGTTTTACAAAATATGGAATCGTTAATAAAACAAATTCCAAATTTCAAATTTGGGCTTCCAGATGCCGATATTCGCAGCAGGATCACGGCATTCAAAATTCGATGGTTTTAGGAACGGTGTTTTATCACAATGCGAGAAACATACATACATTTATGCACATGCTTCATTATTTAATTTCTTTAAATATAATACAGGGCTGCAATATTTTGTGGCAACAGTTTGAAAAGAGTTACAGACTTTTAATGTTTCCGACGCAAAATCGCAAAACGAAAAGAATAGTCCTTCAGAGACAAAGCCCCTTTG
>KK116124.1:188507-207729 GCA_000611955.2 Stegodyphus mimosarum
GAGCTAAAATTTCAAAACTCATGTGATGCGATGATTTCGTTTTAAATGCCACAAGAACAGAAAAGGGAGAAAGTGATACTGAAAATGCAAGCGAAGAAGTTACCGACAATCACAATAGTCCTGAGAAAACAGCAATGATATTTGTTGCAACTCTGTTGGACTTAGTGGTCCAAAGCAGATTCGAACACAGTGATAATACGGTATTTAAAAAAATACGAGATAAAATTGAAAAATATTTAATCTTTCTCAAAAACAAAGTAATTATCGATTTTTTTTTTTTTTAGAATGAAACACATACAAAGTGCATCAAAACTGATAATTTAGATTATCCGTGTTTTTCAATTATCCGTGAAATGCTTCCCTGGCACTAATCCGGATAATCGAGAGCACACTGCACTTTAATTTCCGAATAATGCGATAAATGAGGCATAGAAAAACTAAAGGCAACAATCACAATATTATTCCTGTAAAAGAAACCTACATTCCAATAAAAACACATACTAATATTAGCATTATAGTTTCAAATAAGAAATCTCCATTTCGACTTCCCTGTAACTTGAATCTGTAACTTGAATATCAATTCCTGTTTGCTTCTGTATGACGAGCCGGTTCTTGTATTAGGTTGATAAGGTTTCGCAGTTAGAAGGAAAATATTCAACATGACCTTCGTAGGTAAACTGTAAATGCTTTTGACTTAAGAAGAAAACAATCATTACGTTGACGAATGATTTTAAAATCTAGAGAAGCTTGTTCTATAAACACATTCAGGAAGGAAAAATAACGATAATATTTTTGAAGTTTTCAGAACAAAGCGCTAAAATGCTAGCGGGATAATTATATAAAGGTAAAAACATGCAAGAAAATATGCTATATGATGCTGATCTGTTATAAGTATTCCAGAAAAAAATTTTCTAACAATAAATTGAGTCAAAACTGAGCTGAAATATGCCAAAGTAAAACATAAAATTAGTATAGCAGCAACCTTGCGTTTGGCAGCAACCTTTTCAGATTTCTTTGCTCCCGATGAAGAGGGACCTGTACCTGGTTGTCCTCGAAATCGATTGAGATTTTGGCTAAATCTCCGCCAGACACAAGGTTTTTTTTGCTAATTTTAAATAAATTGATTGTTGTTTAAGGAATAATTAAAATCCTTGCTAAAATATTCAGGTATTTTATCAATTATTGAGATTTCGGGAATTATTAATTAACGAGAACTTACAGCTCAAAGCCTAAATTTTAAATCTGATTTTTTGTTTTTACTTATTTCATATTTTTTCGGTATTTCGTGATATTTGCATTAAAATTTCGACCATTTAAGAGCAATTTGTTACCACTCGGTAAAACGTAAGATATTTATGTTTCAAATTTAATTAGAAAACTTAGCGCAGTATTAGAAATCTATTACTCCTCTGCAAAGCTGAAACTATATTTCTTCTAAATTTAATCAACAAAGTCAACAAATTAAAAGAAATGTATTGTTTGTGCCCGATAAAAATATTTTTATTTTCCGTATAGCATTGTGTTGCCATTAGCTGAACTCATTAAAAAGCATTATATATTTGTTCTGCTTTTAGTAACGATTTAAGGCGGCTGATCTAAATATATATGTATGCATGTAGGGTTGTTCCTGGCATTGCGGAAAAGCGACGGCAGCTAGAACCATGAAATTTGAACATACAAAGTCTTCTACCCGAGCATGCGCGCCTCGAAACAAGAATTTTAAATTTCGACTTTTTTTTTTTATTTATTCCGCATTTTTTGCTAATTTAATGAAATTTGAATCAAAAGCAAAGTGTTTTAATAGCTTTGCATTGCCAATCTGCAAAGCGTAAGATATTTATTTTGCAAATTTAATCCTAAATCTCGGCAATATGAAAGAAGGGTATTGCCAATTGGTTTTTAAAAAATTTAAACACGTTGTGTGTATAAACGGTTGCAACTACAGCCATTAAATTTTAAGCATACATAATCCTCCTCTTGGACATGTGCACCTCGAAGCCCAAGTTTTGAATTTCGAATTTGTATTTTTGTTTATTATTTAATTTGTATTTTGTGAGAATTTAATGGCGATTTAATCGGAAAACTGGCAATATGCCTTAGACGGAGCGAAAACATTCTAGAACGAATTCTTACCTGTTTTCCCGACAATATTCCCTAAGGCAGACTAAAAGCTATATATACCCTGCCTGTAAGCGGAGCAGAGTATCTTGAGTAGTAGAGATAATGTTGAGTGTAATAGTAATGTCTTGAGTTCAGAGATTAGTTCGAGAGCGATCGACTGAGGCGGAAGCTGTACTTCAGTGCTTTGCCGTGAAGCTGTCTTTAACGTTATAGTCTGATAGCCTGAAGGTTGTGTTTCTGATTGTTTCAGCGCTTTTATCGTAGTTTTTCGACGGCTGTAAACGTGTATTTGGAACTCTTCTATGTAATACTGACGAATAAGTTGTGTTTTTATTCTTCATCAAGTGTTGTTGTACCACTCCAAATCCACAAACCCGTAGACTGGTAGCTTTGTTCCGATGGAGTCTTACAGATTGATGGCACTGTGGGTAAAGCGATGTTATTTCATTCAGAAAAATTGGCGATAAAATATGTTCCTGATAGTATTTGCAGTTAATCTTGATTTTTTTGCACTCTCTTTATTTTTAACTTGCCATTATAAGAAAAACCAGCAACAATCATGAATCCCTTAAAAAAACTTTCTTTCGATTCTTTGACCCATGTACTTATTTTTTTTCTCCCCTTTTATGATAATAAATGGCTCTTTTTTGTTAAAATTATTTAAATACACACATGCTTCATCTATTGTGAAAATTATTTTCGATTTTTCTTTGGATAAGTGTTTCTCATATAGAATTCTGCAGCGTGTCCTGCGTTGAGCGATATGCTTTGGAAGAAGACGATGCACATTGCGTTTTTTCGCTTTTTTAAGATTTAAATCAACGTTTATCCTTTTGTTTACAGTGGGCACCGAGCATTTTAATGATTTTGCAACTGTCCTTTGACTAAGGGGATTTTCTTTTAACATTAAACAACGTACCTTTGCAATAGTCGAAGATGTCCGTTTTTTTCTTGGATACTTGTTTGGCATTTTTGTAGCACTTGAGGCTCCAATTTGACGTTTTTCTTCTTTCTTGTTGATGATATTACCTATCGACGCTTTAGATATCTCAAAACCATGACTCTCACATCGTTTTTGGATAACGCATTTCTTTTCGGAAAGAGCGTAAACGTAGCCTTCGAACCACTGCTTTGTTAAATTCGCCATTTTGAATAAAAACAAAACTTTCAAGCCACAGACTATAATTTTGAATTTTAAAAACATAGTACAATTGCAATTACTTCTTTTGCAGCAAACGATTTTTTATTACCGCTTACCAAAATCGTCTAAAAAATGTGCGAACAGCCTCTGTACATACATATGTACGTACGTACAGACGTCTCGAAAAAAGTCCTTTTTGAATCCGTTTTAAATCTATTTTACAATTTGTTTTGTGAAAAAGTTTTATTCTATCACATACAGAGCGCAAAAAAAAATCCCCAAAAAATCCCCCAAATGGATTGAGGAGAGGTCAAACTGGATATTTCCGTTCAAATATGATACCCGAGTTATCAAAATTTGAAAAATTTGCTTCACAACATTGCATTATTACTGATGAACATTGTGTGTACAAAATTTGAACTCGATAGATTACCCTGAAGTAGGTTAAAGTCGATGGCAAAATTCCACGCAAAGTGAAACACCATGGGCGAATTAAATAAAAGCTTATAAAAATAAGGGAATTTCTTCAAGTTGTTAACGAAACATTTGAATAGTTTTACGATTGAAATTAATGCAGCTACTACACTAATATCCAACATTGTGGAAGCATAAGAATGTTTTTATTTCATGAGAAAAAGCAGCAAAGAAAAATTTTTCGCATCTCTCTTAGAGATTTTATCCTCACCGAAAACATCTGCTACGGCTATCCTTGGGCAAGAAGGAAAAGAAACGAGATCGTTGCTTTTTTGATCCTCGGCAAAGGCGAAGTCGTCTTACAACTATCTTTGATTACGAATCGATCTGGTGCTGGATATTTTCTTTCTTTCTCTTCTCCCCCCCTCCCAATTGCCTTCCTTTATGACATATTGTCCGTAGTCCCTTTCTCCATCTCTCTCCCCGTAATTCTATGTCATCATTTCAAAAGCCCGTCCGAAATTTGTCACATTCCGAGGATTCTTGCTTTCGGAATTCTCTCGGATGGCAGCGTCGGTGTTTGTGTCATCCAAATTATTGGATGTTACACGGAATACCTCAAGTTGCGAAAACAGAGGATTTATGCGGATTAAATTATACAGTTCAAGTGACAAAAAAACAGACAGAAATGTTTAATATGTATCGTAACTGGACTAGGAAACTCGCTGACGCAAATGATTTTTCCGTTTTGAAGTTACAATGGGTATTTAGCTAAATTTCTTAAATTTTTAAATATAGCATTCCTTTTATGTATGCTACTTAACAAGTGCTGCCAGTGCGCAAAACCTTTCATCTAAAATTTCGCTGGTATTAAGTTCGAAAAACATAAATAAATCTGTATTGTTCAGCACTGTTGGGATGCAAACCACAAATTCAGCTTTGCTGCTGCCAAAATCATCTAAAACCCTTTTTCTGTTGAAGAATCAGATTTTCTTGAAGCCTTCCTTATACATAATAATTTCTGTCCAACTAACCAATGATCTAAATTCTAACCCAATTTTGTAGCCCATCTATAGATGGGAGGGAATTAAAATCTATAGATTCCATCTTCTGTCTTTAGATGGCGCCACCTACTTTAGTTCTTTTCATTATTTTCTCTTTCCCCTTCACTACAGAACGTATCATGCTCAGCTACCGCTAAATTTTCAAAAATTCATAAATTTCTCTTTGTATTTTTTATACTTTTCTTATCCTTGGACCTATTCTTTACCTGTGTTATATTTACGATTTTCCTCATCCAGGATTGGATAATTATTCTTTGCTCGCCTGTTATGCCGATGAAACAGTGATTGCTATTAAATCCATCAGGGCTTCACGCTATTACTAAAATGCAAAATTAGCTGTATTCTGTTGAAGATTGGTGTACAAATTGGAGAGTCAAGATCAATGCAAGTAAATCTCAACTTCTTATCCTCCGCAAGAACAAGAAGCATATCAACTTTAAAGAACTCTTGGTTTTCCAGGAACCTGTTCCGCGAGTCACTTCTGCAAAATATCTAGGTATTATCTTAAATGAGAAACTTACATGGTCTAATCATATTAAAAAAAGTGTCAAGAGCAAAGCTGTTGGTATTATGTGCAGATTCCTTCCAATCATTGGAAAATTTTCTAATCTTAGCTTACACACTAAAAGACTCATTTACCTCAAGTGTATCCGCCCAATCCTTTGTTATGCTGCTTCAGCATGGAATACTGCCACTAAGAATCAACTCCATCAGCTGCGAATAGTGCAAAATAAAGTTTACGTATTATTACCCATGCTGATTATCTCATCAGAAACGAACTTTTGCACAGGGACTTGAAACCATCACGGACTACTTAAAAAGAACTAATGAAAAATTTTTCTCCAAAGCAGTCCAATGTGATTATGTGAATTACTCTCAAGTTTGCAACTATGAAGTTCTTTATGAAGACCGACACATCAGACCACTTGCTGCTCACACCAATCTGTGAAGATGACCAGAATTCTGTTTTCTTGCTCCTCGGTCGGTGGTTGTCTTTACTTTTATTATGTCTGATCTCGAATATGGTTGTATTTTGTAGTATTTGTTTTGTTGTATTGCATTGACTTTGGTTGTATTTTCTTGTAGTATCACTGTATTATCTGTTTGTATCTGTATATTGTACATTTTGTTGTATTGTATCTTGAATGCTATGCTCTTTTGTTCTTTAAGGGTTTTCTCACCACTTCTCTGGCTTTGAGATTTTGTCAGCGTTTTGCCTTGGTCCTGCTAAGCCTCTCTTTTCTTTTCTCCTTTCCTCCGACTTCTCATCTGAGATTTATCCACGCCCAGAGTTCATCATGTCATGTGCCTTCGAGCTTTAATTCATGAACCGGCAACATTGCTTCTGCAGTAGCCCGGTAATAATAAACAGTCTAAGTCTACTTTTCTTTCATTCAGTTGCAAGCGAAGAAAGCAGTAGTATTGAATTGCTGAAAGCGTTTCTATTAAAATCAAATTTACGCCAGTTAGCGTTTCTTTTCATTGTTCAGTATAATCCTCACGCCCTTAGTTTGGCAAATAACAACTAGTTTTCATTTTATGTGAAGTAGGATCTTTGATTTATTTTTAAATTATAACTAGAATATTTAACTAAGATTTATTAATAATGAACACGTTTCGCAATAATGTAAAACTTGATTTTTAATAATATATACGGGGTGTTATCAAAAGGTTTCGAGGCTAGATCTGTAACACCCCAACAGATAGCAGCGTCAGGCTACATTCACAAGGACAGAGAGCACTGACCCTCATAAATCAGTATTCGAAGAGATATCGTCTTGTGTACATCGAGAGCTGTGCAACTGGTGCTATTTTGACCACGTGTGTTATTACGTCTACGATTTCACCCTAGACAGCAAGTTAGAACCAGCAGCGAACCTGAAATTCTAGGTAAAACTGCGCAAATTCGCCACACAAGCGCTTGACATGATTCAGCAAGCATACAACGATGCTGCAATGAGTCGTTCCAGGTATTTTGAGCAACACGAGTGCTTCAAGAGCCGAAGAACATCACTGGAAGACGACGATAGATAAGGACAATTTTCAACGAGGTCAAAACCAGAAAACCTCGAAACTATTCGACAACTTGTGCATAAAGATAGTCGGAAGATAATCTACAATACTGCTGCCATTGTCGGTGAGCCATACGAAAAAGTGCAGGCAAGTCTCATGTGTGATTCGAACATGCGCCGTGTTGCTGTTTAATTCGTCTTATGAGCTGAAGATTGAATGAGAAGTCCCATGAGCTGTTGACCCATGAGCAGAAAGAACAGAACTCCGTCGTATCGTGGATGACCAGTCCTTCGTGCCAAGGATCATTACCGGTGACGAAACTTGAATGTACGGGCACTACGGCTGAACAGGGCTAGTCTCGAAACTTTTTGATGCCATCTCATATAATTCATATAACTTAAAATAAATTTATTTTAGAATGTATTTAATTGCTAGCATTTGTGAACATCTGCGCCTTTATTGAAATTAATAAAACTGAAACTAATGCTATGTATAATGTACACTCTGCACCACACACACACCAAAAAAATTGTGACAGTTCTCCCGTTCAACTGGGACGATTGACAAAATTTAATTTGTATTTTTATGTTTTGAAAGCGAGACTTAGAATATATATTAGCTTTATACACAATACTGTTTTAAACTTACCGAGAAATTTAAAAATTTATCTTGACACACTTAGAATAAGACACCTGGCGAAATTCTTAATTTATGGTAACTTATTTTCCTTTCCCTTTCATTACGCACGAAAGGAAAAAAAAGGTGCACCGTTTCTTCTTTCAAGCAATTTTAACAAAGTGAGTAACCCATATTTCGCGTTATTATCGCTTATAACAAATAGCAGCCATATTGTTTACATTTGAAACTTAGTATAATAGTGGATTTGTTGCAAAACTAGAGAAACTAAGCTTCACAGCAACAAAGTAAGTCTTCTTTTATTATTGTGAATTAAATCATGCTTAATCCATTCTTGAATTATTCATTTGAGTTATTAAATTATCCCATATATTGACTCAACAGAGCGTCCACAACAAATTAAGTGAGTTTCTACGCCTTCAGTGTCTTTTTACCGAGTGACACCAAAGTAAACTTTCAGTCTTGTGCACCGAAAAATCTGCCTTTTCGTCTGCTGGCCGAATTGCTTGTTTTTGCAATTTTTTTTTTTCAGAAAAAAAATTTTAATTGTGTTAACTGTATTTGTTTTGTGTTTTTCTATATCTTTCAATTTTGAATATAGTTATTTTGGAGTTTTGTGTATTTTTGCCTTGTCGCGAAGGGAGAACAGAATTAATTGAATTAGAAATTTGTCTCTAATAAAATTCGAAGAAATGAATTTAAATGAAAGGCAGAGGAAAATGCGTATAATTTAACATTCCGTACAAGGAAGTCATGTGGTGTACACACCAGATTTTTTTTTAAGTATGCAAATTAATTTCGAATTTTAAAATAGATTATCTGTGTATGCATCTCGCATAACTGAAGAACTAGTAGCCGTAGAACGTTGAAATTTTATATATGGGACTGCTATAACATGTAGTTGTGCTCCTCTCTTTTTCGATGTAATCAGCATAAATATGTATGGACTCTGTTACTTGACTCGGTGAGCTCAGATTTTTTATTCTTAAAGGTTGGTAAAATGTGAATTTTTTGCATTAAATGTGATTGAATTATGTTCCGACTAAGGTTTTCATGCCTTTAGTTAATCTGCATGCAGTAGTTGTAGAATATCAACAATTTAAATATTAATTAAGTCTTGCTAAGTCTAACGAAACCGCAATTTTTTTTACATTTGAAACTTAGTAAAATAGCGAATTAAGTCAGCTTGAGCACCAACTTCAGTGTCATTTTGCCGAGTTGGACCGTAAGTAAACTTTGAGTTTGGTGCACCCAAAAAATATCTCTTCCTGCCCGCTGGCCTAACTGCTTGTTTTTGCGCAGAAATTCTTAATTTCAATCCAAAAAAAAATTTTTTAACTCATTTTAACTGTATTTGGTGTTTTATGCTGTTCTGTGTTTTAGAATTTTTAATGAAAATGTGTTGAGTTTTTATGCATTTTTTGCCCCGCCGCGATGTAAGAAAATTAATTGAATAAGAAATATATCTCTAACGGAATTCGAGGAAATACGTTTAAATGAATTGCGGCAAAAATGTGTATAATTTAATACGCCATACAAGGAAGTCATGTGGTACTCACATCAGATTTTTGTTTTCCATGTGTTTCACAAAAACGTATGTGAAGTTTATAATTTTGATTCCTTAACAAAACACGTGTGAAAGAAATGGTTTTAAAAATTTGGTTCTGGAGATCATTCACTTGCAGATGATCAACGTTTCTGGCAGACCTTGCGAAGTTGATGGGAAGAAAATTAAAGCCATAATCGAATATTTAAATCGAATCGTCATGTAACTGTCCGAGAGATCGCAAAAAGGTTTAATGTATCACACATAACAATTGAAAATTGCATAAGATGCAAACATAATGCAATCGACCCAGTTTTGACATGGATTATCAATGGTGATGAAAAATGTATCCTCTCCAATAACATTAATCAAAAAAGCTCATGATCCAAACAAGACGAATAGTCAGAAATCATATCGAAAGCTAAATTACGTTAGGAAAAGATCATGCTGTATAATTAGCGGGATTAGAAAGGTGATTGTGTGTTTTCAGCTACTTCCAAGCAACCAAGCGATCATATTAGATATTTATTGTCAAAAACTTATGAAACTAAATCACGACAATACGAAGTATCTCACATCTTTAGCAACATATACGAAATTATTGGTGCTTGGTTGGGAAATAATATCGTTTCCAACATATAGCCCCGACCTTGCACCGGCAGATTATCATTTATTTCGATTTTACAAAATTTCTTAAACTGTAAACATTAAGTTATAAGGTATTTCTCCCGCCTTCTTCGCATGCCTTCGTGCTGTAGTGGTCAGCACGCTCGATGCGTAACCCAGAGGTCTGTGGTTCGATTTCCGGCGAAGGCGTTGCTCATTTTTTATGTCTCCTGCTTCAAAAATACCTAATGCTTCTACACTGGAGCCCGAACTAAAAACGATGGTGGATGATAATTCTCCACCACCACGGGATATGACGATTGGATACCCCCAAACCCGAGTCGCCCTTTAAAAGGAGAAGTATATAAGGTATTTCTCCCTTCTTCTTCGCATGCCTTCGTGGTGTATTGGTCAGCATAATCAACGTGTAACCGAGAGGTCTGTGGTTGGATTCTCGTCGAAGGCGTTGCTCATTTTTATAGATAGCTCATTTTTGAATGTCTACAATGACCTCAAATCACACTTAGCTGAGTTTTTTGCTGAGAGCAGAGATTCCATGAGGGCGGAATTGTGAAGTTTCCAGAAAGATGGCAAAAGATCGTCGAACAGAATGAAAAATATCTAACTGATTAAAATTCATTTTTATAAGGGAAAAAGTGAGTTTTGTTTCGCATCGAAAAACCCAAATTGCATTCTTGCCAACCCGATACATTTTAATTACATATTCTTGAATATTCATGAGATAATGTGAAGTCAGAATATTGCAAAGAGTGTGGTTAGTTTGGTGTTGATGATAATGTTGCTTCACACAAAGTTTGTTCGTGAATTTGAGGCCAAAAAGAACAATTGCATTTTGTCAGACTTTCTTTTTAGCTGTACTACAGAGGCTGTTCGCACATTTTGTAGGCGATTTTGGTAAGCGGTAAAAAAATAATCGTTTGCTGCAAAAGAAGTAATTGCAATTGTTCTATGTTTTTAAAGGTCAATATTATAGTCTGTAGCTTGAAAGTTTTGTTTTTATTCAAAATGGCGAACTTAACAAAGCAGTGATTCGAAGGCTACATTTACGCTCTTTCCGAAGACAAATATGCATACTCCGTTATCCAAAAACGATGTGAGAGTCATGGTTTTGTGATATCTAAAGCGTCGATAGGTAATATCATCAACAAGAAAGGAATAAAATGTCAAATTGGAGCCTCAAGTGGAACAAAAATTCCAAACAAGTATCCAAGGAAAAAACGGACATCTTCGACTACTGCAAAGGTACGTTGTTTAATGTTAAACGAAAATCCCCTTAGTCAAAGGACAGTTGCAAAGTCATTAAAATGCTCGATGTCCACTGGAAACAAAATGATAAACGTTGATTTAAATCTTAAGAAAGCGAAAAAACGCAATGTGCATCGTCTTCTTCCAAAGCATATCGCTCGACGCAGGACACGCTGCAGAATTCCACATGAGAAACACTTATCCAAAAAAAAATGGAAAACAATTGTCACAATAGATGAAGCATGGGTGTATTTAAATGATTGTAACGAAAAAAGAGCCATTTATTATCATCAAAGGGGAGAAAAAATTAAGTACATGGTTCAAAGAATCGAAAGAAAGTTTTTCTAAGGGATTCATGATTGTTGCTGGTTTTTCTTATAATGACAAATTAAAAATAAAGAGAGTGCAAAACAATGTCAAGATTAACTCCAAATACTATCAGGAATATATTTTATCGCCAATTTTTCTGAAGGTAATACCATCGCTTTACCCACAGTACCATCCATCTGTGGGACTCCATCAGGACAAAGCTTCAGTCACACATCAAAATCCATTGTAAATTTCCTAAAAGAAATGGAACAAAAAACTGGTATCAAGGCCAAACCTTTCACGGATATCCCTACTACTACTAAATCTCCTGATGTGTCACCTATGGAATTTTGTGCTTTCGGACTTTTAAAAACTGCATTATCTAAACGTTGTCCCAAAACCCTAACAGGACTCTGGAAAGCTGTTCGGGAGGAATGGGATAGAATACCTCTTCTGACACTTCAAAAGGCATTATTATCCTGGAAATTTCGGTGTCAAAAGACAGTTTAGAACAAGGGATGTCAAATAGAACATTTAAAACACAAGAATTTTATGTAATTTAGTTTTGTGAATACAATATACATCGTCTAAAAAATGTGCGAACAGCCTCTGTATGCTTCAATATATACTATTCCCCAAACTTAAAGACATAATTATCTATATGTTTATTCTATAATACCCTGTAATCAGTGTAATTAGAATACATCTGATATATGTGATTTACAACGTATGAAACATTTTCTTTCTGAAATGTTACAATTATTCTAGAAATTTTGAAATTTAAATGCTTTCTTTATATTAGTTCTTCAATGACAGTGCACAGCGATAATGTAGTTGCAATTTCCTTTTATTTGAAAAGCGATATGCAGAAAAATGTGAAACGGATGCAGAAATGAAAATTGAGGCTAATACATTGCAAAGAGACGTCTTTTTCATAGTGAGCTTATTCACATTGCATTTAGCATAATTCGAATAATGCATTGTAATGCTTATTAATGTAATATGTTGCTCTCGATCATATGCTTATTGCATATACCAAATCTAAGGCGTTTGGGATTATTTCATAATATATGTTTTAAGGAAACCCGTTCAAAGTTTCGATTAAAGCATCACTTCCAGCTTATCCATTTTAGCCAAAATCTGATCTTTCGTTCACATGGATATAAAAATCTTAAAAACTAAAGGTGAAAAGTTTTGAATTACATTTTAACACAGTTTTTCATTAAAACAGTTATTGCCTTATAGTAAAGTACCACTTCCGGTTATCCATTGAAGACCATTATGAGTTCAATATAAACTATCCCAGTTCCAGTTTTACATTAAGAACTGTTGTGAGTTTCATGTAAAGAATCACTCGATTTTAGGGAATGGTCACGGTATTTGGCGACAAGAATTAGTTGCCAGAATTATTGCTATCTTACCAATTTAATGCTACAGCAATTATTTCAATTTACACTCATGTCCATAAATTAAGGATAATTCGGAGTCACGCGGAAATCGAAATCTAAAATAAATATATCACCTGTAAAATCACTACACACATCTTCAAGAGTCATATCCAAATTTCAGGAAGTAACCAGATGACACCGATGGTACGTCACAATGACGAGAGTGTAAGAGAGTGATATATAAAGAATACAGACAAAGAAGTAAAATTGTTCGCAGGCGCTTTATAAGCATTTCAGTGCAATAACCACACAAAGGACAAAAATGAAACAAAGGACGCATTGGTATGATTTTTTACGTGGTAGAATTATCGGCTGTCTGGAATGTGGGCGTACCCAACTGGAAGTATCAGACGAACTTGGAATTGCCCAGAGTGTAATCTTTGGGAAGATCCAGGCTTTGGCAACGATTCCAAGATGATGATAATGTGAGTAGACGTTACAACACAGAGTTACACCAGGTTACAACAGGTCGCCCCAGAGTTACACCGCCGAATGAGGACCGGTATTTGGCAGTTACTGCCAAAAGAAATAGGCGGAGCACAGCCTCAGACCTGTCTCGTCAGCTCTCTTCAGCCACTGGTACGACAATTTCAAGGCAGACCGTGTACAGACGCTTAGGGCAGATTGGTCTATATGCTCGTAGACCTCTCAGATGCGTTCCACTTACTGCAACTCACTGTCGCCTGCGGTTAGCCTGGAGTAGAGAGCATGTATTGTGGACACCGCAACAGTGGGCATGTGTGATGTTTTCCGACGAGGGGAGGTTTAGCTTGCAGTCTGATTCTCGCCGGACTTTCATATGGAGAGCTCTGGGTTCCAGAACTGACCTGCATGTTCCAATTGGAACAACATGAACGTTTGTTTCGGGGCGCCAATGGGGCACAATTTGTGTTTATGGATGACAACGCCCGTCCTCACCGTGAAAACATCGTAAGCGAATGCCTTCAATCGGAGGATATCACCCGTATGGACTGGCCAGCATTCTCACCGGACTTGAATCCAGTAGAACACGTGTGGGACATGCTTGGCCGACAAGTTGCAGCCCGTCAACCTCGTCCTACATGTCTACCGGAACTTCGGAGAGCATTGCTTTTTGAGTGGTGTAATATCCCCCAAGATGAGATCGATAATTTGATACTCAGCATACCTAGGCGTTGTAAGGACTGTATTGCATCGTCTGGGAGACATACAATGTATTAACAATCATACCAACCATGTAATATTGGGTTTTTGTAAATAGGTTTTTTTTTGTAATTTGCTCCAGGGAGAAAAAATCGCTAATTTTTTTAATAATATCAAACATATCGCATCTTTTTTTGCTCTTTACCTTTTGTTTAACAAATAAGCTTTACAAAAAAGTCAAAAATGCTTTGCTTCTAACTCTTCCTTTCCCTGATTTTTCATTATCCTTAATTTATGGCCATGAGTGTAAATACACTTACCCTCATAAATCCTATCTTTCCGGCAATGTATCACATTTCTGAGATCTTTCATATTATTTATACAAGAGGTAACTATAATTTATACATGATTTCATTCAAATTACTTGTATAAACATATGTATCTAAAATTCGTATCAATATATAAGCAAGATTTAAAATTTAGTTAAAATATTTTTTATTTTGTTGATAAATTTTCATTCTACTTAAAAAAAAAGATCTGGCTCGTACTTGAAACCAGCCTCGTTTAAGTGACGTCTTAACACGTACTCAAAACATAACCCTAAAAACATTACCAAGTACTTCAAACCGCAGCTTTTAGAATCCTTTACTGCTCAGATAACTACCACTTATTCGCTACAGTAAAGTGTTTCTTAGAGGGTAGTTAGTCTGCGGGAGTTTCTGACGCATACTCCGGCTATCATAGTGATAATTGATCACTTGCTAACTTCTCAAAAACCTCTCACGGTTACTTCCGAACACCCTTGCGGGAAAAAAAATGAATACATAAACAAAATAAATAAGCTATCTCCTTCGTTCTCGCATATCACTTCAAAGTCTTTTTTTTTCTTCTTCCTTAAAACCTCCCATTGCAGAGTTAACGTTAAAGATAAGCTTTGAAAATTTGTCAACTTTGTCCCTTTGGCAATCTTTTCTTGACAATAAATGGTCTTTCGTTGTGCTTATGCTGACAGCTTCTTCGGACATTCATTTATATTCACTTTTATCCTATAGGTGTGCATAAAGGGGGGAGGGTAAATTTGTGGAGAGTGAGGAGTTTTGTTTTCAGGATGAAAAGCGAAATTATAGTTCGTGTGTGAGCTTTCAATTTTTTTTAAGAGATTCAAAAGCTTATAGTACCAGTTTTCGGGGAAAAAAAGGGATATATATATTTTTCTTTTTTATTATAAATTTAATCTGCGTAGTTAAAAACAAAAAAAAACAAGTTTTTAAATATTTTTTAGACTATGTGCCTAAAATTATTATTAAAAAAGAAGAAAATTTTATATAATTATTTTTAAAGAATCCACCTAATGCAATTTCAGGAATCTATCTAGTGACGAATAATAATTGAAAAGAATCCTCGATTATTTCTTTTAATCGCTTAGTTTTTTAATGAAAAACAAAATAAATTTGAAAGAAAAGTTAACGTATCTTACACTCTGCTTAATAACAAAACACTGTCGCGCGTGAAATATAAAATAATATTACTTCTAAATCCTTTCTTTTAAATTTTCTTTTAATTCATCAACATATTTCTTTTAAATCGCTGACTTTGTTGATTAAATTTTAAAGGTACTGCGAGTGATAACACGCTTCTTTTCTAATTAAATTTAAAACGCAAATATCTTACGCTTTGCAGAACAGCAACACAAAGCTTCGCCGATCAACTATGACACGTTATCTCTGCCCCGTTATATTATAGATCGTTTGAAATTCTAACTGTTTTACAGAAGCTGTTCTTTCAGTCTTGCTGTTTTTAAATCGCTTAACTTGTTAATGAATAACAATAGAAAATTTGATAGAAAAATGAAATTATTTACGTTTTTTCAAGTGGCAGCAAAATAAAAACAGAAATTAAATACTTTATGTTGCACAGTGGATATACATTTCTTTTAAATCGCTGAGTTCTTTTATTAAATTTGAAAAATAAAAATCTTACAATTTGTAGAGTGGCAACACAAAGATTTTATATCGCTGAGATAGTATATAGAGAGACGTTAGGATTTTTGTAAGCAGGAGATGTGAAATGAGCAATGCCGTCGCTGGGACTCGAACCACGGATCTCTCGAATACGTGCCGAGTGTGCTGACCACTACACAACGAAGGCATGCCAGGAAGGCGGGAGAAATACCTTATGTACTCCCCTTTTTAAAGGGCGATTGGGGATTAGGGAACCCAATTGCCAAATCCTGGTGGTGGAGAATCATCATCCACCAACTTTATTAAGTTCGGGCGCCAGTGTAGAGACATTAGGTATTTTTTGAAAGCAGGCGATGTGACAAATGAGCAACGCCTTCGCCGGGACTCGAACCACGGACATCTGTAATACGCTCCCAGTGTGCTGACCGCTACACCACAAAGGCATGCCATGAATGCGGGAATATTTTATAAGTAGAGACTAACCACTTAAAATAATTATTAAAATAATTGTTGAGTTTATATATTTATGGATAAAAGCAGTCTTTTTTTATAATCATTAACTAAAACTAAATTCTTAACAGGTAAATAAATACATATATATATATATGACCACATCCCCCCCTGGGACTATGAAACTCCTCCCTTTTTGAGAACACCTGCCCTATAGTAACAAATGGCCATGCTTGATCCAGAATTCTCAACTAAGCCCAATGACCAAGCATTCGACCCCTGAACGGTTATTCTTTTATTATCACTTATTTATGATGTATCTGTATCATTGTTCTTTTTAAGATTGTTGAAGAATGGTAAAATTTCTTTAGAACAAATTGAAAAAAATAACAGCATCATAAAACGGAACCACGAAAAAGAATAAGAAGGGAAAACTCCATAAATAGGAATTTACCGCTAGTTTTTATTTATCGCCTGATTCTTGTGGCATCAGTGAATTTATTTCGTGTTATATGAGAGACATTTTGTTTCGAGGAATTCAACTCTAAACGGAAGAGAGTGATTCAATTTTGTATTTTATTTTTCCGGACAGAAAAATATCATTCCCAGAAAAGTATTGTTTTTGAAACATTTTCAAACTGTTTCCTAGTATTTGAAGTGAAATTATACGCTGAATATGCGATTGCTTGCTTGTAAACCAACGGCAGAAATGAACGGTAAGTAATTTAGCTGGAATTCTGAAAGAGCCCTTAAAGTAAAACATAAACAGTGAAGCAATTTATAATCTCTTTGTTATGCACTTTAGTGAAATGTTTGGGCCTTTTGTAATTGTTTTTTTAAAAAGTTGAATTGCGTAAGCTTAGAGGATAAAAAATAAATAAATATTAATTCAACAAAAATTTCAGACATAGCTCAAGAAAGCTGTGAAAGGATTCAGATTTTAACGTCGCATCAGTGGGATTGTTAAGGTTTTCATTGTACTCGGTGAGCATAGCAGGTTATCAATCTCCTCTTGGATTCACTCCTTAGAACAGAATTCCTTTGACTTTTCTTTAAAATTTGAGTGTTAGGAGTTGCCACATTTTTATATTAGCTGCATTATTTCTTTAAAAACTGGCCAATTGACTGGCCTTATGATTCCTCCTCGGAGAATAGCGCTGACTGTTTAAAGTACCGGCAATGCGTACTAGAGGAGTGCGAGAGTGGTATCCAATATCGCCCCATACCATAATACCCGGTGCAGGACCAGTGTGGACCAGACAGTCGTGTGCAGGACCAGACAGTCAATTTCCTGTTCTTTGGGATCTGCTTCCAATCTAACAATTTATTTTTACACTGTGCTTTGCAGTAGCAACAAAATACCAATTATAGTAATAAAATAATGTAATCTTTAGCAAAAGGCAGTTTAGTTTTCATTATTTATTACCTTTTAGCATTTTCTATTCCATGATTTTATTGCTGTTTTATGTAGAAAGGTGTTTTTAGAGAAATCTCAAGTTGATTCCACCGATCCCACTCTTTATTCCATTCTTTCTGTTTATCTCCCATCTTTGCACACTGCTCTCGATCCCCGCCTGTTCCGAACGTTTTCATCAAGGTCATTTTTAGTGAGCGATGAATCGTTAAAAAGAACCGATTCGCTTCAGTGAACGAACGGTTCTGATCTGATCCCTTCAAGGAGCGGTTTTGCTTATCTAATTTGAAAGCGAGTAATGGCAACACTGTTCTGAATAAAATATTTTATCTTCAACGCGGGAGACTTTTGCCATACTGCAAGATATAAGATATGTATCTTTCAAAGAAACTCTGCGATATAAAAGCAATTTCTTGGTACTCCCCGAAATAAATGCTTTCATCGGCCTAGCTCAAAGGTGTTGCCACTCAGTAAATTGTTAAATATTTAAGCTTAAAATTTAACTGCCTACTACTAACCAAACTAAGCGATTTAAAAGCAATAAAATGAATTCTTAGGAATATTTGTTTTACTTTTTAATCTGATTGATTTAAAAAGATTGCCCATCATGAGATATATGTAATTGGAAATGCTAAGCATTCTTATGAAATAACATTAGCTGTAATCATCAAAATCTATACGTACTTTTTCTTTTTTATAATATCTATTTTCGAAGAACAGTTGAAAACGTTTTAAAAAGGGAGGGTCAGGATTAACATAAATTAGAAGTTCGCCAAGTGAAATATTTTTACTGCCAATTTGAAAATTGGAAGTAAGATTTAAATGCTGATATATCGGAAATGGCTTTTATGAACATTGAAAAAATTGGTATTTATGCATAATTGAATTGAACAATCGAAAAAATCGGCATGCCATTTTAGGAAAATATTCTATTTTGTGGAAAAAACGTTCATATGTTAAAGCAGTGCTGTATACAAAATCTAATAAATAGCTTCGAGATCTAAAAAAGAATTATAAAGTTTGTCGATCAGCAGGCCAAAAAACGAAGATGGAGAAATATACCATTGTTTTTTGACTCACTTCTACGTACCAAAAAAAAATCAGATGTAGATCAAACTTCTTATACGGCTTTATAAATTATACATATTTTTTGTCGGAACTTCGTTTAAACTCATTTCTTCAAATTTTATTATTTCATTATCATTCAATCAATTTAGTTCGCACTTCAAGGGAAGGCAAAAATACATAAAAAATCAAAACATCTTCATTAAATTTGTAAAATATAGAAAAACTTAGAACATTAAATACAGTAAAAAATTGTTTTACAAATAAAATTAAGCATTCTACTTCAAAAGAAGTAATTCGGCCAATAAGCAGGAAGACCAAATATCAGGTGCGCAAAATTGAAAGTTATCTTTCAGTCCCACTGTGCAAGAAAACTCTGAAATTGGTGCACCAACTGCCATTTTACTAAGAGTTTTAAATGTAAACAAATGGCAGCCTCCTCAGGTCTAATGCCGCTTTTAAATTGTTTATAATTCTACAACTATTGCATGCAGATTATCTAAAGGTATAAAACCTTAAACTGTTCTGCTTGAAACAGAACATAATTCAACCATTTTTAAAGCAAAAAATGCACAATTTACTAACATATAAGAATAAAAAAAAACTCAGCTCACCGAGCCGGGTAAGACAGTGGCAATATATATAT
>KK116124.1:207806-222831 GCA_000611955.2 Stegodyphus mimosarum
CTTCAATAATTGATTTAAACATAATCATAAGAATGTAGATCGAATACTCCTACTTAAATTCAATTGATCAATAAAGTAAAAATTAAGAAAACCGATAAAGATAACTAAGAATTTACAATTTGAAGTCTACGTCAATTCTAACTTACAAAGTCATAATAAGTTATGGAAGATAGAAAAATTAAAATCAAACATAAACCAAAATTTGACATTATTTTATATTATTAAAATATGAAAAGTATTTGAAAGAATATTAATTAAAAGTATTTGTAAAAGGAAAAGTGTTAGTTGGGAAAAAATTGTCCTACAAAGTCTGGCTAATTGTAGTGGAAATCCATAAAACTGAGTAGGAAAAATTGCAAATAATAATTATAGGGATATAAAAGAAAATTACACGTTACGTGCAGCCGATTGTAACGAAAACGGGAGGTGCACAACTTCATGTTATAACAGTCCCATATGCAAAATTTCAACGTTCTACGACGATTCGTTTTTGAGTTATACACGATACATGCATACGGACAGACAGGAGGAAAAAATACCTTCCGAATCTATTTTACAATCCGTTTTGTAAAAAGTAGTCCTTTATCCTGTTCATATGAACAGATGTCAAAAGTCGTTCAGATGGATTGGAAAGCGGACAAAAATGGATATTTTCGTTTAAATACGATGTCCGAAATTTTTCGCGATTGCAATACTTCCTTTCTTTCGCACAAGGAAGTAAAAAGCGCAATTGCAAGAGATAAAAAGGAGAAATGTTTTCAAACGTTGCCACTGCGTCTCCAAAGAACAATAACAATATATCTTCAGACTGTGTCTTAGAAGAGCAAAGTAAAGGACAATCTGTAAGTCTCTTTGATCCGTTCTCCAAATTTCTAACACCACTCGATCTACTGATCAAGAAAAATAAAAAATACAATGATTGGAAAAAGAAAAAAATAATAAATAAAAGCTAAAAATCCACTTTATTTTGTCCAAAATATGTAATCATTTTAAGGCTTCCGCAATTAAGCTCGAAATCCTTCTCGAATCTGAAGGCGAGAGATATAAAAGTAACACGGTACTTTCTGAACTTTGCTTTTATATCGTAGTTACTCTTTAATTTTGCTAATTTTATCGTCAGAAAATCGAAAAAAATTATGCGATTCATTTAATTTCCGAGGGATGTGGTTACAGTCAGAACACAGCAATTGAAAAGGAGTTGTAGATGACCTACCAGTAACTATCGCAGTACTGAAGCCTGCATTGCAATAAGAATACATAGTTATATAACCATTAATATACGTATTAAGTTATCTTCATTTCTTAGTGACTCTGATCGCCTTACAGAAGTGCCAAGGTTCGAATCTTGGAAAAAGCATGGTTGAAATTGTCTTTCTCTTCATAGAAGGCAACGGTGCCCCCCCCTATTAGGTGCATCTATAATAAAGTGACCACCGCTACCTGCCTTACTAGTGGCCAAGGACTAAGCGCGCCATTAGAAATTAAAAAAAAACTTCTCTGTAACTCGAATTTCATCTGCTCCTATTGTTGTCTCTGATAAAAACAGTCAGGGAAGGTGACTTTAAAACTTTTAAAAACAGTCAGGGAAGGTGACTCATCAGCCATGAATTTACCCGAGGTCACGTCATTTGGAAGTTGGAAGGAGATCGAAGTGTGGCAAGTGTAGCGGAAGAAGTCTTGGCCGCTTAACGCATCGTCATCTTGAAGGACATTTTAAACGGCAGGAAGAAGTGTTTGTGTGTTCTGCAAGGATATTCCACATGAAATAATGGTTGTGGACGGACGGAATATTATCCTTCTGGCGAAAAGAGACAGCAGGCATATAGCATAACATATCGCAAGGCACATGCAACAAGTTACTGAACGTCTAATTTTTATTATGTTGTACATGACCAGGAGGCTGAAAAAATGTGGTTTATATGCACAATGACCATTACGGTACATGCCATTAATGCCTGCTCTTTGGAGGCGCGAATTTCCATGGTTCCAAGAACTCAGGATAGAAACACAACAGGAGTGGGGTCGAGTGTACTTTAGGGATGAGAGCCAATTTAGTCCGACGAGCGATTCTGGTTGTATACACATCTGGAGAAGGAAGGGGAACACGCAATCAGCCTTCCAACATTATCGAAAGGGGCCATTTAGGAGGTATCGGAGTTTTCATTTGTGGTGGTATCATGCCTGTACATACAGATCAGTACGTCTTACGAGCAGGTGTTATCATGCCTGTATGTAAGACGTACTGACTTCCGCATCTCCCGAGGAACTCCAATCACTGGTGTCCGCTATTGCGTCGAAGTTCTGTTGCCTTATGCGTGTCTGTAGATATGCTGCAGGTCCAGACTTAATATTCATGGACGATAAAGCCACACCTCATCGCATATAACATCGTATAGCATCGCATAATAGCTTAGTACTGGCAGAACTCTTGGAGGGTGAAGATATTCAACGTATGGATTGACCTGCAAGGTCCCCTGAGGTAAATCCCAGAGAACATCTGTGGGACCTTTTCGGAAGATGCTTGCCAGTACTTGGCTAGCCACCAGCAACGACTCCGCATCTAAAATTGGCGCTATGAGAAGAATGGGTACCAATGCTTTAATAGTTCCTTGGCATGAACATTTCCATATTCTCTTCAGTTCGCTCTTCAGTGCTCGGATATATCTTTGCAAATAAAGAGCCATTTTACCTTCTTTATCTGTTTGTCGCTTGTGTGGATGGTTTCGGTTATTCTCCCCATGGTTTCACAACTTGGGTATCTTATGGTATGATTTAGGTCGATGTGGAACATTTCTGCACGGCAAATATTTGCAAAATCTGAGACGAAAAATTCCCAGGTAGTAACGCCCAGCGATACCTAATATGCGAACCTAAATGCCCAAGTGTTGGCGTTGGTTCAACCTGCCATCAACCTTCTAGAAAAACTTCCGTTCTCTGTGTATTTTGAGTGCTGTCTTTCCGCACAGACCCTATACGCTTACACTATACGCTTAACTATGCCTTCTTCGGGATTCGAACCTCGGCTCAGTCGTTAACGCTATACCCACTGGGCCGATGCATCATAGGCAAAAACGCTTCGAGAAATTCCCCGCTTCCCTCCTGTTCACAATCATCTCCGGAAGACTAAGATGCGTGCCTTCCTCCTCTGCCATCAAAAACAATTCCGTCCGTACATCACAGCGACGTAAAAGACCAAGGAAATAATCCATAACTCCCCCCCAATGCATAGGCGGTGGGGAGGGTGAAAGAGACACTGTTGCTTTGCAATAAAACGAGACAACTGCTTCTTTCAATCGATTTGTTCTCCTCGCATGGATGCGAGGGTGATCCATCAAAGTCCGGGCGAGAGAAGGCAAAACTCGGAAAGCAACCCGTTGAAAACAAGCGATCTGGAATGAAATAACTAAATACTACTGCCGAAATGATAAATGTTGGGGAGGCCCCGAAATCCCCCAATCCCCTGAAGCAAAGGAAGTTTACCCGATCGATAGCCCCCCAAAGAAAAAGAAAGAAAGAAGAAAGAAAAAAAAGTCCTCCCCGATGTTTATATTCGTAGAGAGATAGCAGCATCCGGATGCAATTATTAAAAGAGGAATTTTATTGCTGGAATAAAATTCATGGGGTGAAGAGAATTGCTGCTGGAGTGCGCCACGGCGGAACAAGGCAATGAGTTGCCCGTTTGCATAGTGATGAACTCGAATAAGGTAGCTCATTATGATGATACCTCGAGAAAGGGAATGCAGAGGTGATTAATACGGAATATATAAGTCGATGGAGAGGGTTTTTCAGGGGGTCCTGAGGAGAAATATGCAAATAGTTTTGCGTAGTTTTCTTACAAAGGTCATTATTGTGTAATTTTTCCAGAGAAGAGAGGGTATTACAGTAGCCTGTTAAACAAAATGGGGAAGCATAATAAAGTTAGTCAATTGTAGCAAAACGGTCTTCACATTATCATAAGTGTTTGACCAGTGAAACTAGTTTTATAAGCCTTTATTTAATTCACTAGTGGTGTTCCACTGTGAGCGGAATTTTCTCATCTATTTTGTATCTTCTTGATAAGCTCTCGACTTCAAACTTTGCACATATATTATTGTTCGATGGCAAAACAGTGTAGGAACATGATTTTTTCAAAATTCGATTTAGATCTTTCTTTATTTAATGTTTAAATGATTTTTCGCACATATCATCCTTTAAAAAACAAACTAAAAGTAACAGAATTTTGCTGTTTGCGCCATCGAATAGAGGCGAAAGAGATCTTTTCAATAAATCTTGTATTAAAACTGTACCTTAATTTTTGAATATTTGGCGAATTTTTGAAAATCATTCGATTATTTTTAGATTACTTGACATTTATGATTTTAAAATTTCAACATCTAAATATGTCGCGTAAGTTTGAAAATTTCAGATTACAAACAAACCTTTCGCCTTCTTTTAAAAGAAGAATGATAAAAAAATATTAATTGAGCGATTTTCTGCGTATTTCTAAAAACTATATTGCAGTCTGAAGCAGACGAAAAGAAAAGCCCTTTTAGTTCCCCATCTTGGAGCATCTAATGAGAAATTGACTATATTCGCTTTTCATTTTAGCTTTAAGTAAAATGCTCATTGTTTACACTGTTATTCTATTCCTTTTCCGAAATTAAACATTCAGAGCAAGCATTCATATTTCTACAGAGAAGAAAGAGTACTATAGTACTTTGTTAAATAAAAGGAGAAACATTAATAAAGTTAGTCAATTGTAACAAAATACTCCGCATATTATAATTGGTATTTGATAAAGAATGCTATTTTTTTCCTCTAAAGCCAAGCCTAACAGCATTAAAATGTTTCATTAAAGTTCAACCTTCAAACGAACGTGTTTCCAATAGGTTTAATATTCTTAAGCGCCTAGCAGGATGTATTTGGGGCTGCGCTCGGTCCACTCTCAACATTACATTTATATTTATATCCTGCCTTTAATGACGTTTTGTTGTGAAGCTCTCATCACTGCCCCTTAATCGGTGGTTAATAGATTTGAAGTGATGCAAAACCAAGCTCTTCGTTTGATTACAGGAGGAAGTCCACACCTGCCGATGTGATATTATTGCTGACAGGAAATAAACCCTTCCGGGATATTATGAAAATGAGGGCCTTGATTTTCTATAAAATGCCACTGCGGACGGAGGATCCCTACTGGAGCGACTACGCAGTCAAGCCTAAGAAATTAAAAACCCAATATAGATTTATTCAAAACGTCCTGGACGTGAAGAAAGATTTTGAGATTCCAGGTAAAATATAACCTCTATTAACAACCAGCAGCCCTTTGAAAGTGATTTATGTCGAAGCAGGGCTAGAACTAGTGCAACCATCCCTAGAAAGAGAGATGTTGCACCAAGCGTTTTGAAATGTCTCGCTTTGGAGACCATTGCGACTAGATATCCACCTATTCAATGGTTGCACATTTTTACTGATGGTTCTCAGTTTGACTGTCATTTCAGGGTTTGGGCTGGTGTGTTTTCGAATCTTTTTCTTTCCATGCCCCTGCAGGATACATTGGTACCTCCTTTGATAGTCAAATAGTAGCCATCTGTATAGCCCTACACCAATTATTAGTTATTCATTACAAGTTTGCAAAAGCAGTCATTTTTTCTGTTTCTCACGCAGCCATTAAATCGATTAGCTCTGTTGAACACCCATTAACATCTGAAATTTTGCAATGTCAAGAATTCCTGAGAATTCTCACTTTAAAGGGGAAACAAATCGTTTTCCAGTGGATGCCTGGCCATTGTGGCCTTTGGGGCCATGAACAAGACTTGCAAAAAGAGGTGCCAGCTTACTACAACATCCTAATACAGCCATTCTTATTGGAGGATTAAACTGTTTTTAAAAAGTTTATTTATGTCTAATACCTTACGGGATCTTCAGACTCGTACAGCCGTAAAAAGTTGAAGAATAAGTCCTTCTCTTATTCCCGATAGCCCAAGGCGCAATGTAGTTGCGGTTTCCGTCTGTCTAAAGAACATGATTGCCTTGCCGCCCACCTGCACTGCATAGGCCTTTCAAGCAATCCTATTTGCCTACTACTGGAGAAGACAGGAACCACTTGCTTCGATGTGGGGCTCTTCTCCTCTTACAGAGGAGATACTGGGAGGCAAGAGCACAATGACTCGGTCTTTTTGTTTTTAGTTCTATCGTTTGTAAGATTTTAGTTCTTTGTAACATTTTGCCTAGCCATTGGAAATAAAAAAAGTTCAGTCTTCAAGGGCGAGTGATGATCTGGTTGTGTATTTGTTTCGGTTGACCTTGAACCCAAACTTATTTATTATCTATCTACGATAAGCTTAATATTGGAAAAACACGATTAACATCACCAACAACAAATTACTAATCAATATTTTAAAAGCCAAGAAGCAGTAAATAGATGACTTTTAAAACTTATCTCCATTACTCGGGATAATGACGGATAAGCAGGTCACGGATAACTAAAAATACACGGAAAATCCAAACTCTCAATTTTCGTGCATATTGTATATGTTTATTTCTTAAAAATCAATAACTTTACTTGTTTTTGAGAGCATTTAAATAATTGTACTGCGTATTTTTCAAAGTGATCTTTTATCATTGCATTCGAATCCCCTTTAATCGACGAAGTCAAACAGAGTTCCACGAGAAATCATTGTTATCACGGGTCTAATGTAATTGCCAGTAACCTTTTCGCTTCAGTCTTCAGTATCTCCCTCTGCCTCTTCCTTCCTTGTGACATTTGAAACGATATATCCACATCATTCGAGCACTGAAATCCCGGGTCAGTCGAATCGCCGTCGAACCATCCCTCGATGTTTTCCCGATCGAAATTTTAGAAGAATTTCACATTTTCAGTTTTTTGGCATACAAATTCAGTTATTGCTTTGACTTCTTCGCAATTAGATGGGTCTCCGATTTCTGTATTAGAAAGAATCTTTTTCCGTGATCGAACCAGTGTTAATGTTTTACTTTCGACCAAGACTCATATTCTGCATATGACAATCAACATAGTCAACAGTTTTCCGGAACTTCGCAGAACCTTACGCAATGCTTTACGCATAACGAATTGCATAAAGTAATCTTTGAAACTAAACCCAAAGACGCAATTCAGCGGTTTTAAGAACATGCTCCGTCTTGCGTGTGTTTATTTTTTACACAGTCTCGCACATAACGTTGGGTGTTCATGAGTGAACACCACAACTCACGGATAACCCACAGTCCGGTCAATACGCACCCGAATAATCGAAGCACACAGGATAGCGCCGGATTTAATATACAAAGAACAAAAGAGACGGATTTAATATACCCAAAAAAGTGACTTATGTGTAAGAAGAGGAAAATATTTTTACATTTTACAACAGGTAAACGTTCCGATTTAAAAATGTCGAGTTTGGTTTCACTCAGCAATACTGACATTTTATCATCGTCACACAAATTCGTTGCAGCCTAGTCGACATGGGGTCTACGCAATGGTACAGTGAGTTTGGATTGTGAACACTCATTACAGAAATGGCGAGTGTTATTCACAAACTGTTAGGAAGTTTCGCGCAATCTTTGGAGGTGAAAGTTCATCTAATGAGTCCATATATTTGCCTAAAATTAACTACGAATTTCATCGAGGAGTGCGTAGCTGAAGAGCAAGTTCTGGAAGAACTAAACCAAACATTATTTTTCATTCTTAGATAGGAAAGTTGCCTGTTGTAAGTATGTAAAAATATCTTCCATTTCCTGAAAATAAGGCATTGTACTGGGCATATTAAATCCTGCGCTTTTGTTGGGGCACACTTGTATAAGTTATTTTCCTTCATTGTGCAAGGATCTCGCTAACAACAAGAGTCTTTCTAGTTGATAGTTTCAGAGAGAGCATTTTGTTGTACTTGCTTTGTCTGATACGTTTTGGCCCCGGACTGAATTAAACACGCCCTTTTAGCTTTACTGCTTAAGTCCTATGACTCGTTATAATTGAAGACAATATCAGAAGAATTGTAAAATTATTGGCTGATTATCCTCCTGAAATCAAGAGCTTTTAATGGCAGAAACACAGTGCAAAAAGCTAAATTTCCTCTTACACTGATCGTGAAATTATTAACTTTTGCAATGTCAAATGTAAACATTTTTGAACACGTTATTTCTGTTTTTCTTTCTTCTTTCTGTATTGACAGAGCAGCTTGTCCTCTCGGTAGATGCTCATCAGCCTGCTGGATTCCGACAATGAGATTTAAGAAAAAGAAAAAAGAAAGAAAGAAAATTTTGAAAGGTTTCAGATTTTAAATTACGTCGAAAGGGGCGTTTAACATTTTGCGCGTTACCTTATTAAATATCATGTTATTTGCAACTAAGTCATAAAATTCAGTTTGTAAGATCTCGCTGGCCCAACTTGTCAGTCATTGGGATAGTGAGTCACACAAAAACGTGCGAAGGGGTTGAAACCCTTTTATTGTACCTTTAAAATTACAACTGCGTCTACTCGACGCTTGCGAACTGCGTCAACCCGGCGGTTCAACTAAAAGTAAGGTAAAACTGAGAATAAGAAACTAGATGAAGAAATATCAAACACTATCGACGAGGCTCTGAGATCCTAACTAGCCGCGTTTTTAATTATCGCTGATTTTCAGCAAGATTACTGATTTAACAGTTGAAATCTAGCACTTCTGCAAAGCTAGGCACACAAGTCGATACGCGCCGATATAAAATCTACCGTGTAACCTCTCTAGCATAACTTTAAAGCAAGACTCTCAAACTCTGGTTTCGTCTACTATTTAATTTTACTAGCTTCCTCTAAATTTGAATAAACTGCGCCTGCTACTACAATTTACATACTCTGGCGCGGGCATTTCTAGGGGAAAATGAAGGATAAACAGGAAAGGAATATTAACTTAAAATAAATGTTAGTTAAAATAAATATAAACCCTACAAGTTCAAAAGCAATATCGCAAAATAATTTTCAAATGAGCATATCTTTAGAATTTTCGATACACAGTCTCTCGGGCTGGCGATAAAAATGTTTTTTTCTGCACAACGTTGCCATCGTTTGCTTTGAAATCCTGAAGTTTGTTAATCAAAAATTCGTTGAAATTTTACAAAATAGGAAGTCGATAATAAAACAAATTCCAAATTTCAAATCTGAGCTTCCAGATGTCCATTCTCACAGGAGGATTACGTTATTCAAAATTGGATGGCTTTAGGTAACGTCGTTTTATCACAATGGGAGAAACATACATTCATTTATATAGATTCTTCATTATTTAATTTCTTTAAATATAATACAGGGCGATAATATTTGGTGGCAACGATTTGAAAAGTGAAACAACGCTTTTAGTGAATCAACGCAAAATGCCAAAATGAAATTGATAGTCCTTCTGGACAAATTACCTTTTTGGACTAAAAAAAGTTTTTAAAAAGAATAAATAAATTAAAAAAACAAGGGCTAATGCTGTGCTCTCCGGGACATGAAAACGGGGAATACTGAAAGAAGAACGTTGCTATTACAATATAAGTTGGACGTACAAATATAATAGGGGCAAAGCATGCTTGCAGGGACAGATATTAGTTCTCTAAGCATGCTGTTTCACAGATCTTAAGGGCTCGACTATCTAGCATCTGCGTCTAAATTGAAATTTGTGAGATGACTGTACAGATAAATTTTTTATCATAGTATGGTCCGCTGCCTTCCTTTTTTGTGATTATGTTATTTTATTAACAGGTTTGCGCATTCTTTCTTAAACATTTGCTTCCGTTGATAGACTTGTTAACAATAACTTTTTAACGTGAATAGACAAGCTACTAGTTACAAGTGCCGTATGAGTTGAAAGCAATTATTGCATTTAACACGTTCAGTTAGCAAACTTTAAGATCCGTGATTCGAATCCTGGCTAGAGAAGAGCTGATTTTTCTTTTTTCTTGATCTTAAATGTCTGATTGTCTGTATATTGGCGCCCGAGATGAAATATAGTGGGTGATAATTCGTTATCGCCTGTGTCTGATTGTGTGTCTTACGTGCTTCTTCTCTGTCGCCCGAAGTTACAAAGATGTAACGAATTATGGGAATGCTACACAGGATGGACACTTCATAGAAGCGATAGCCTCTCTGCCGGGACTAGATCGATAACGAAACTGAACCATCGCTTCGGACTCTATGCCAGGGTCGTTCATATAAACATATCTCTTAATTATCGCATTCCCCGTGAGTGCTTAATGACGCTGACTGTCATAGCAATGGGCCCGGGTTCGAATTCCAGAGAAGTCGTGGATGTTTATAAGTGTATAGTGTCCGTGTGGCATAGGGAACACCCAAAATAAACGGCGAGCGGAATGTTCTCTTGAGAGTATTGTGGTAAGGGAAAGATAATTGGGAAGACTTTCGGACTGCCCAGAGTTGTTCTCTCGCGAAACTGGAGCAGAACTGCATAGTTAGTGCAGCGAGAGTATGCCTGTAAGACTAATGATGAATTTCTGTTGTTTCGTCCACTAGTACGTCTACCTGGCAAATAAGAAGGTCTGTGATTCGAGTTCTAGTGAGGGGATAGTTGATTTCGCATATATCCTTGCTATTAAAAAAACTTTATAATCTCTACAGTGAAGCACGGATTATAAATCTGATGGGCAATAATGTCTTACCATCTAGATTTGGTTGACTGGGATCTCCGCCCCTCAGTCATGCATTAAGTGGGGGAAAATGCAAGGAATTACCGCATGTAAGTCACTAATACGTTCAGCTAGAAATGAAAGAATTAGTGGTTCGAATCCCAGTTGGTGCACAAATTTTCATATTTGCTATTTAGGAAACTAATAAATATCCTTCGCTGAGCGATACAAAAGAAACTTTTTTTAAAAAATTTAGTTCAACGTAAATCCGTACTTCCTCTAAACTGGCACTTTCAGCAGTCACTAGCAAAGCAGAAGTCTGTTAGTGAGATGAAAACAACGATCATTATGATTACGAATCCATTTATATATATAAAATTAACAATACACAAAAAAGTAATAATTTAGAATAAAAAAAGACATCAAATGATTCAATGAATGGTTTTTATATTTAAATTATTTCATGTCTTTCCTGTTTTGGTATTTTTAAATATGCTAATGAGTTACTTAATTTCAATAATCTTTAACTATTTTTGTCAAAGGAGATAATATACTAAATAATCTATTAGAAAATATATATAATATATGTAAAGTATAAAAAATACGATGGCTTTGCTCTACACGAACAGGCAACCTCTAATTAATTTTCCGCAATTTCAGGATCTCCCACCTAGACCAGTACTTTTAAGAACACTGTGGCATGTTATGTAGCCGCCACTATAATTTTTACTTAGACTGCTGCCCCCTAACGCTGCTATTAAAACCTGCGTTTCTCTTCTTTCCTTTTTTTGCCTACGTTATAACGCCGAATCTTAAATTTAATACTATTTAATTCAGCTTATTATTAGTTATGTAAACTGGAACTTTTCGTCTAAAAAAATGATCGGCCATTTGAATTGAATAAAGATATGGAATTTTAAAATGAAATTCTTCTGTGTTAGAATTGAGAAGGAAAATTTAAGTTGCTAATTTAATCTTTTACGTAATCTTTATTTTTCAGAGGCCAATCTCGCGTTATAGCTCTGTGAGCAACGACTAATTTAATTTCTATTTAGCTATAGTTTAAAATTATTTGATTGTTCATTTTAGATCCAAGTGCGGTCTCTACTTTCTGTATCCCCCCGAGTTGGGAAGTGGTTGTAAATAATTGTGATTTAATAAAAGAAGATTTTTAAATCCCTTTCAAGTGCAGTTCTTCTACCACTTAATCACAAGATTCTATCACAGAACATAGCTGCATTCAGCTCTTTGTTCCAGATCAGGATTTAAGGAGTTCAAGAAGATGTTTTCCAAGAATATGCACCGAACACTCAGTCCTGACAAACCTTCTTAAATTTATTTTTATTTTTCTATAACGAGTATATAAAGTATAGGAACCGTGAGACCTCATCAAAAGCTGGATTTCGTCATTTGTCAAAATTAACTATTTTTTTAAATTTGACTCGGAAAAGACGTGATTATTTTCGTCATTTAAAACACTTCTGTAATTGGAAGTATATGACTGCAATCAACGATACGAAATTAAAGGCCGATTAAGGGAGGGAGGTATATACACATAGTTTTAATGCTGCCGACTGCAATAAAAAAGGGAGGCGCACAACTAGATGTTATAGTAGTCCCATACATTAAATTTGAGCGTTTTTGTGGCTAATAATGTTTTAGTTATGCCAGATATGTACGCACCTACAGACGTTACGAAAAAATAAATTTTTAACCCATTTTACAATTCTTTTTGCAATAAACATTCTTTACTCTGTTCTTACTTACAGATATCACGCAGAAACAAAGTCAAAATGGATATTTCCGTCGAAATCTGATAACCGAAATTTTTCACAATTATAATACATCCTTTACTTCGTACGAGGAAGTAAAAGATTGTATTAGGAGAGTAAATTGAAATGAATTCCCTTTTCGTTTTGCACAAGAAAGAAAATCTTAATCAGTGTTTTGCATAGCAAAAATATATAACAGGAATTTTTAAACCTCTTTAGATCAGATAAAAATTTCTCAGTGGAAAATAGAGAAAGGAAATACTGAAGCTTCTTCTTTTGTCTTCTTATTCTCCATTCTTTACATTGACTTCCATTTCGTTTAATATGCTTCGAAGAAGCAAAATACCGCGCAAGAAAGAATAAATCTAATAATATTCTCGGAATAAAAAGACAGCTGGAAGAAAATCCGCCACTCAGGAAAAGAAGTGACAGTTATGGTTATTAACCACACAAATTCATCGGGAAATATGAAGGAGTAATTTCTATGCTAAAATTAGAGGAAAAGTTTCGGCATACAGACGACGGATTTACGGCGTTAGCGCTATTGAAAGGGCTCCCGAAATTCCCATACGAACATCTTACAATTAAATATAGTGAACCTACTTGTTATGACCTACGTTACAGTTCTATTTTGCATTCCTAGTTTAAATTTTAAATTATTAAAAATTCAATTGTAAACAAACAAAAGATAATTATGGCTGCGAACTAATTTGCACTACCATTCAAATTCAGAAAGCGTTTGTAAATTAAGTGCAATCATCTAAATACACGAAAAAAATATTTAATAATCCGTAAATTAATCCTAAAAACTTTAAAAACTTTTTAAGACTAAATTAAGTTGCATACAGTAAATAATTGTTGAGCAGGCAAGAGACAGATCTTTTCAAGGGGAAGTTGCCAAACCTAACTCTTCAATTACTCAGTTTATGTTTCGTCAACCATATAGGCATGGGTAATGAATTATACAAAACCAAAAGTAAAACCAAATATACACATAATTATCTTACATATACATAGATACATCTTACATATACTTACATACACAAAAATATCTTACATATTTTGTATAATTTGTTTCTTCTTACATGTGTAAGATAAAAATTGTGTTAATTGATATTATAACTTAAATTAGCGATAGCCCCGTAATTCTTTATTTTAATTTGTGTCTCTCCCCTTTATGTTTTAAAAGTAGAAATTGTTTGTAATAACTTTTCCTACACTGCGTCTTTCTTAAATTAATCCGTTTCATGCTTTGTTATGTAATCCCGCTGCAGTGTGGATAGCTCTTATTCAATCAGATTAAAAAAAAGCCTTTTGATTATTTTTCTGAATGCGAACTTACTTTCCTTATATAGCAATATTATATTATAGTACACTGTAGTATTATATTATAGTACTATTTCTAGGGACAAAATAATTAAAATTAGGTGCCTTTTAGAAAAAGAACGTATTGGGAAAATATTCTTCCAAATTCGACCCACATGACTTAAAATTCGCGAAATTACTATAATTTTTTTATAATCTTTAAACGTCTTCCTCCGCGAAATAGCAGTTTTCCAAATTCATCTTCATTTCATGATTTAAATTTTAATTTATTAATTAATTCCGTAATGATTTAAATGCATTTTTATTCAAATCAGTCAGATTAAAAAGTAGAAAAAATATTAAGAACTGCGTTTATTCCTTGGTTTGTTAATCAATAGCAGCAGATTGAATTTAAAATTTATATGTCTTACGCTTTAATAAATGGTAAAGCTCTGGTGCGGGAAGATAACAAATATTATGTTTGAGGCAGTTGCAACACATTACTTTCATTATAGCTTCGCTTGTAGATTAAAATTGAAAAATAAATATCCTACATTTTGAGGAATGGCAACAATTGAGCTCGCCGGAGATAAAAACGTTTCTAATTCGAACAGTGTTGTCACTGCCGGTTTTTAAATCGCTCAATTTCTTAATAAAAAATTCAGAAAATTTGTTCAAAATATAAAATAAATTAAACAAATTGGATATTCAAAATTCGGGCTTACAGGTACATATATTCCAACGAAGAACCACGCAGTTTCCAAATTCTGTAGCAATTTCTACTTTTAGGTGTCGTCGTTTATCCATAGTGCGAAGAACATACGTATATACATATATATATATCTTTGCATTTAACAAAATTTCTATTCGTAAAAAGCAATTTAAAGTAAAAAATTAATTATAGAAATAAGTTTAAAAGAAAAATAATTTATATTGCTGCGAACTAATTAACAATATCATTTAAATTCTGAGAACATAAGTAAATCAAGTGCAAGTAGCAAAATCTATTAACAAATATAAAATTGTAATAAATTTTTTAAATCCTAAAAATAAAAAATATGCATAAGTGAATAATTGTTGAGCTGGGGCAGAAGACAGACTTATCAAGGGGAAGTTGCCTTCAAAACTAACTCTTCAATTATTCAATTCGTGTTTCGTCATTTATGTAGGCAAGTGTAAAATTCAAAACCAAAAGTAAAACCAAATGATGTGACCTACCAAAAGTAATTCAAACAAGTGGAACTTTTAGAAATGTACAAATCAAAGCCAATACAAAAAAATACCCTTTATAATACCAATTTTTTAGAAAACCAATTTAATTTAGAAACTCTTGCCCACAAATATATATATATATATATATA
>KK116124.1:223526-251016 GCA_000611955.2 Stegodyphus mimosarum
TACATACAGATTCTTTATTATTTAATACAGAGACAACGTTTAAGAAATCCGTTTATAACAGTCTCCAGAGTAATAATAAAAAATCTGATATATAAACCACATGACTTATACGGAATATTAAAAAATAGGCACTTTTTGCTGCATTTCATTTAAACTTATTTCCTCGAATTTCATTACAGATATAATATTTATCATTCAATTAATTCAGTTCTCACTTCGCGGCAAGGCAAAAATGCATAAAACCTCAAACTATTTTTATTCAAAATTGAAAACTATAGAAAAATTTAAACATCAAATACATTTAAAACAATTAAAAATAATTTTTGCAATTAAAACTACAGTTTCTACTCAATAAGCAATTTGGCCAGATGGGAAGAAGTCAGATTTTTCGGTGCACAAAACTGTAAGTTTACTTTTGGTGTCACTCGGCAAAAAGGCACTGAAGGCGTATAAACTGACTTAATTTGTTGTGGGCGATATGCTGAGTAAATACATGGGATAATTTAATAATTTAAATGATAATTCCAGAGTGGATTAAGCATGATTTAATTCGTAATAATAAAAGAAGACGTTGTCTTTGTTGTTGCGAAGCTTACTTTCTCTGGATTAGCAACAAATCCACTATTCTGCTAAGTTTCAAATGTAAACAAAGATGACTGCTATAGTAAAAAATGAAGTTTAACTGCACTTAAACAACTTTTAAATTGTTGATAAATCTACAGCTATTGCGTGGAAGTTAAGTAAAGGCATAAGAACCTAAATCGGAAGATAAGAGCAACATAATCAGTCATTTTTAAAGTACAAAATGCACAATTTACCAATGTGTAAGAATAAAAAAGTGAGCTCAACGAGCCGAGTAACAGAGTGGATATATATATATATATTTGTGGTGCGGCCGATTGCCACCAAAAAGGAAGGTGCACTACTACATACTATAGCAGTCCTATGTACAAAATTTCAACGTTCTGAGACTACTCGTTTTTGAGTTGTGCGAAATACATACATACGTACGTACGTTCAGACGCCACGAAAAAAAATCTCTCTTGAATCCAATTTAAATTAGTTTTACAATTCGTTTTGGGAAAACGAATCCTTTATTTTGTCCTTACGCACAGATGTCACGTAAAAACATCGTTAAACTGCATTCGATAGCGGTCGAAATGGATATTTTCGTTGAAATATGACACCCGAAAATTTTCGCGGTTACAGTACTTTTCATCGTACAAGGAAGTAAAAGACGCTTACATGCCTTTTCCCAAATAAATTAAAAAAATTACAGCCATTTAAAATGTCTCATTATAAAGTCAATGAGAAATAACGTCGAAAAATAGAACGTCGAGAAATACTTGCATTTAAATTAATGAAACTATTAGTTGTTAACATGAGAAAGAAACTAGATGAAAGAAATTTTTTCGAAGAATAACGACCTAAACTATTACACACTTAATCAGTAAGAAGAAAAACAATGTCGCTAACATTAATTTTCCAGTATCGGTTAGGCGACTCTCACTGCAATGCGTTAATGACCTTTTACGACCCAAAACATGCTATTCACTGCATTATATTCCCATGGTAATCTTCTATGCTTTCGGCTTGAATTAATGATTTCAATGAATTGGTTTCTGTTAGAAACAAAGGAGGAATAGAATTTCAGGAATTGTATTTCCTAAAATATAAAAGTCTGTCGGAATATCTCATGTGACACTACATGACTTCCCTTTAGGACCTATTAAATTGTGCATATTTTTTGTTGTATTTCATTTAAACTTATTGCCTCGAGTTTCATTAGAGATACATTTCTCTTTCAATCAATTCAGTTCTCTTTTCACTATAAGACAAGAATACATAAAAACTCTCAACATCTTAATTAAAAATTGTAAAATCTAGAATCACCTAAAGCATCAAATACGGTTAAAAACATTTAAAAAAATTTTTACAATTATCGTATATACCCGCGTATAAGTCGAGATATTTTGGACAAAAAAAAGACTTCAAAGTGGGGGGGTCGACTTATACGCGGGGCCATAAAAAATTAAAAGAATCGGAAGTTCAAAAAATTTTTTATATAATGCAATTGTTCTTCAAATTGGGACGATTATCAAATAAGTCACTTACTTGAAGTAACGACTGTAGCCGTAATTCCGGAAGGATTGACATCCGTCATTCAACCCCTAGATGTCTGCCTCAATAAGCCCTTCAAAGTAATATTGGGCAGAGTGGATTAGTTCCGGTCGACCAACATTTACAAGGGGAGGCAACATTAAAAAGCCCGATATTACATTAATTGCTCAGTGGGTTAAAGATGCTTAGAACGAAATACCCTCTGAAATGATTATAAAATCATTTAAAAAATGTTATATTGGCAACGAACTAGACGGCACGGAAGATGATGCTGTTTTTGAAAGTGAAAATGACGACGAAGGCTCTAGTAGTGATTGTAACAATACAGAGTTCGAGACTGAAAATATGTATGATGACGAGCCAATGACGACAGAAGAGTTCTATGAAATGTTTGGCGAATCTGACCATGAATCGGACGTTGAAGGATTTTGATTTTGTTTATTTACCAAGATATTTTTTATCGTATATTTACTTTTTTTCCCCCCTCAGATGATTTTCAATAAATGTAGTACTTAAAAAAATTTTTTCGAAGTTTCTCGATCGATTTCGGAAGTGGGGAGTCGACTTATACGCGGGTTTCTTATTTTCTACGAATTTTTTATGTCGAAGTGGGGGGGGTCGACTTATACACGGTATCGACTTATACACAGGTACATACGGTAAAATTTAACTTTCTATGCCCAAACAAGCAATTCGGCCAACAAGCAAGAAGACCAAATTTCAATTGTACAAAATTACTTCTGGTACTTCTTAGCAAAACGACACTGAAGATGGTGCACCAACTGATTTAATTCACTGTTCCACTAAGAATTTCAGACTTAAACAAATGACGACCTCGTTAAGCTTAGTAACACTTTTAAACTGTTGATAATTTTCAACTATTGCATGAGATTAACTAAAGGCATAAAAATCTTAACCGAAACATAAGAAAAACATTATTCAACCATTTTTGAACAAAATGCAAAATTTATCAAGATATAAGAATTTAAAAAAATGAGCTCAACGAGCAGGGGATATTTTCGTTGAAATATGATATCCGAAATTTTCTCGATTGTAATACTTCTTTTACTTCGTAAAAGGAAGTAAAAAGAAAGAAAGAAAATCTGAAAGGGTTAAAATATTTTAAAGCCGCATCCGAGGATTTTTTAATGGTTTTTATGCTCTCGCTGTCATCGTACGTTACCAGTCTGCTCTTGGAATCACTCTTGCTAACGGAACTTTTTTGTCTTTTTAGTTTTATTGAAGCATCGCCATCTCCACACTTGCGCCAGATGTAATCCAACAGCAAAACCATAAACTATTTAAAAATGGGATACCTTTGAATTTCTGATAAAGAACTAAAGGTTGAAGTATACTTTTTTATACTTGGCTGTATTATTTCTTTGAAACTAGTCACGCGAGCGTCCAGCCGCCTAATAGAAAAAGAAAAAAGTCTATAATGAACTTGATGAATTCTGCAAGTGGCACTTCATAAAAATATTATATATTTAATTAAATCTCTGATTTAAATGCTTTTTTATTTGAATCTATCAGATTAAGATGTTGGGAATATATTAAGAACTGCGTTTATTGTTTTTAAATCTCTAGGTCTGTTAATCAGTGCCAAACAGGTTGAATTTGAAAGTTAAATATCTTAAGTGTTTCTGAATATTAACAAGCTGGCGCGTGGTAGAAGAAAAACTATTTTACTTTAGGCAGTGGCAACATATTGTCTTCAAATAGTCGAGTTTGTTGATTAAAAGTGAATGACGAATAACTTGTATTTTCCCCATTCGCAAAAGTTTAGAGAGTTTAAGGTAAACAAAATGTTTTATTTCGAGACGCATTGCCTTTGCTTGTTTTCAGACCGCTGAGATAGTTAAAGAAAAATTCTTTACATTTGTAAAAAATATGAAATGAATCAAAAGCAAAGAAGATCCGGCCTTGGAGACCCCCATGTTCGAAATCAGGACTTCTGTCTCTCTAAGTGCCGTGGTTTCTTCATAATGCGAGGCATATAGATACGTGCATACAGATTCTTTATTGTTGGTCTAAAACGACGTTAGCCCATTAGCTCAAGAGCACAAAATGTCTTTGAATTTCAGATTTATAGCACGGATTGTTGAATAAATGGTGGCAACAGTAGACGGACGTTCATCGTAGGATTATCTCGAAAGAGATGAACAAGTGTAATGCACTCAGTCGTGACTCATCGAATTCGAGTCGTATCCCAAACAAAAATGTTCGCATTCAAACAGAACTTATATCTAATCTATCTCTTCTTACGAACGTAATCGTTAAATATTATGAACGAAATGTACAACTTAACGGTTCTAATTCTTTCAGAAACTGAATAGATATTCAATTGAGCATTCCATAACACACAGAAGAATTTTTCATTCTTATTTTGTTTAGCTTGTTTATACTCGTGGGCATGTTGGCAAGCGTCAGTTTATTTCGCATTGTTTTGTATTTTCAACCCTCGTCTGTCACATCTAATTTCCTGAACTTTTATCGGAAGTCGCCTAGGGAAATTTTCGCTGAATTTATTCTCGTTTGCAAAAAGAATAGAAGGTAAAATAAGACAGAATTCCTTAAAAAAACTTCATTTAAAGCCGAAATTTGTATACATTTTTGTTAGTTACTTTGTATTAAATGTTTGAAGTTGTAAATGGTGTTGTTTACGTATATTCTTAATTTAAAGTTTTCGATTCCTAGCTAAAATAACACACTAAATAATGAATATTGAAAACGTTAAAGGAACAAGAATCAGCCTAATATTCATAAATAATCAAGACTAGTTTTGACGATTCAAATATAAAACCTACTTCTTCAGTTACAGAAACGCAAATCTTGAAAGAGAAACTTGTGCTCGGGCGATACAATGACAGAAAGGAAATCGAGCTACTGGCCTCATTTATTGATAAAAAAATTTAAGCAACTCTGAGATAATTTTCTTAAAACTTGAAGGTAAAGCACGGACTGGAATTGGAATCGTTAACCAGTTCTGAAAACTTTCTGTGAATGGGAGAAGTCTGTAGAAAATAGAATTCGCCAGTGGTTTTGGAATAATTTTGGCTGCCGAAAAAAGGAAAAGGATTTTTAGTCTAACAACGTTCGGCAACAGAGGATTTATCATTTTTCTAACGTATGCCTTGCGTTCCTTAGAGCAAAATTTTAAGGCTGTCTTTGTTTGATCAATGTAAGTTAAACCACATTGGCAAGGAATCATGTATACACCACAGGAGTTCATATCTGGATTATTGACAGAAGAGAAAAAGAACCGAAATTGAATTTCTGTAAAGTAAGACCAATTTTGTAGCTAATCGATGAAAAGAAAGATCACATAATTCTTATAATCCCCTGAAACTAGAGGGTGTTTTTGATTTGCTGAGATGAGAACTTTTAAACCGCTTTGTCAATAATATTAGTTAAAAAAACCCTGTCAACAGCAACTGCTTTTAAGTAGTTTAGCGTGTGCTTCTTCAGCTGAAGAAGAAGGCTCTACATTTAAATCTTCTAAACTAGTCTTGCAAATTTATGAATATTACGCCGATTCTTGTCGCCTTAACACTTCTAATAAATAAGGTTTCCCGCTTCAAATTTAAGGTTTTTAATTTGTCAGCTCGGGATCTGTCGTGTTTATGCCAATGTAACTACAACATTTAAATCAAATTTACGATTGTTCCGAGGACAGTTAAGAAAAATCACAAGAAAGAATAAAAGCCGATAATGTAATTAACAGAAAGCTTCCTTAATGGCTGACATATTATTGAACCCGAGTTCGGATCTCGCAGAGGGAACGGATGTTTGTAACTAGCTGTCCCTTCTTTTAGTGGGTTCAGTATCGGCTTATTCCTTGCGGTCACATCAGACAACGCTGTCATTGATGAAACAATTAAGTGACTGTTGGTTTCAGGCATTGTAGACCAGTTTGTAACTATAATGCCATTGAATTGGCAAAAACGATCATTGTTACTGACAAAAACGATCAGTTTCCTCTTAAAGATCATTTTCCAACCAATAGTGTGGCCTTTAGGAAAAATAAATTGGGGACTGGAGGAACGTCGTTTAGCGTGATTATGGCTAGTTTCAGCATTCAAATACTGTTTCTGAATTGCCGAAGTCGCGTTTGTTTGTATACGAAAATGTGGAAAATACATTGCTTATTGAGATCAACAATACGGTTAATAGGATCAAAGCAGTATAGAAACATTTTTATAATTTGGAGTAAACTTTTTTTAATTTGAAGTAAAGTCACCAAATGAATTTAAAATGAATTATGAAAATTGTAAAGTGGCAGAGAAAGGTCGCCAAGTAAGATTTCAATCGCCAAAAATCTTGATTTCGATTTTAGTTGAACATTTAAAATCAGGTAATAAAACAACCTTAATTTGACTTCGATTTTCAATAACTGTATCGATTTGAGGGCAATCCAACACAGGCCCATCTTCTTCGGGAATAAAAAAATTTACAACCATTCTAAATTAAGCTTACTTTTGCCTCTGACAATTTTTTTTCGAAGAGAGATGCTGTCCGAGTGCTAAAATTAGGGCACAGCATTGGTCAAATAATTTCCAGGAATTATTATGAACAGTTCATAAATGAGCTTAAATTAAAACTCTGTGAAAGTGCCTATCTAAATGTTTCCGGCTACATTCCTACTGAATAAATTAAACTCCATCGCTGTTTTGAAGGATATTTTCCTTAAACGTTTAATGTTATCATTCGGTTCATGCTATCGAAGTAACCGTGGACTAACAAAAACATGGAAATGACAATCAAATGCACAGTAGTCAAAGTTACAAACTATTAACTGTCTAATAATTAAAACTATTATTTATTACTAATCATAAATAGTAAGTATTGTTTGTCCGATGATAAAACTATGAACTATTGTTTGTCTATTATATAGAGCAATTGTTAATTATCTAATTGTAACATTATCTGATTATTATTAACACTGTTAATTATCTAATTGTAACATTATCAACCACAAATTATATAACTATAACTGGGAACTATTAATTATTTTGTAAGGTTTTAGTTAAACTAACAAAGTTTTATTTCAATTTAAATCTTTCTATCCCTTCTCATTTCAACTTCCCGTTAGAATAAGCGCGCATTTCAGCTTTATGCTAATTTGAAGTGGAGCCAAATAGTATTTAAACGAAAGGTAGAAACCTTTCAGTGTGAGAGAGCTTTTAGTCTCAGATCACGGTCACTCTATTCGACGCTCGCCTGACTAGCTAGCACTTAAATTCTAAGCCATAGCGCTTTTACGTGATTGCTTATTGAAGTAATTCCAAGTGCGTCAGTATTAGTTAAATCTTGCTACGCACCATTTAGTTTAGAGGCCAACCTCGCGTTATAGCTCTGTGAGCAACGACTATTTAATTTCTAATTAGTTTTAGTTTAAATTTATTTGATTGTTCATTTTAGACCCAAGTGCGGTCTCTACTTTCTGTATCCCTCCCGAGTTGGGAAGTGGTTGTAAATAATTGTGATTTAATAAAAGAGGATTTTAAATCCCTTTCAAGTGCAGTTCTTCTACCACTTAATCAGAATCATAAAACATAGCTGCATTCAGCTCCCTGTTCCAGATCAGGATTTAAGGAGTTCACGAAGATGTTTGCCAAGAATATGCACTGAACACTCAGTCCTGACAACTTTATATAGTTAATTTATGTGTCCTTGACTACTAGAACTTTAGTGAAGTGTCTAGTGACTAATCGCTGGTCTTCTTGCAACTATAAAATACAAGTCCAAAGAAAGGTTAAAATACCTTTTTATTACTCAAAGAAATACTGCAGACGGCCCCTCTCGGGCTTACAGGAAAGCTTCCGCTTGGAATTTAACTTGAGATATAAAATAAGGAACTTAACTAATCCTAACTAGCTAAATTACTGAGAAATTCTAAGCTCTTCTGCGGAAGTGACTGAAATTCCCATTATATGGTATTTCTACTTCATTTACATAAAACGCGATACTGAAATTTCGTTCTGGCAGAGAGTTGCAGGTTTAAGACAAGAATTTGAAGGAAAGGGTTTCAAAATTAAAAATAGCTATTAGAAAATTAAAATAATCCCTACAACTTAACTATTAACAGATTAGAATTTAAAACAGCCCTTTTGGGGAGTTGTTCAAATCAGACCCTTTTCAGGTTTTTTATACTGAGCTTTTAATAGTTTATAGTTTAATAATATTTACTTAATAGTTACATATTAAGACTAATTGTTATAGATTAGGTAAACGATTTTATTTTAAACATTGAACAATCAGTAATTAATCCTTAGACAATTAATATTTTTAGACAGTTAATAGTTAAATAATAATTAATTTATGGTTTGATAATAGTTAACAGTTAGACTAACATTTATAGTAACTCTCTTAACGGTTAATAGATTAATCCGTAGACAATTATTCGTTTGTTATTTTGAGAATTATTTGACGTTAAATGCGCTTTGAGAAAATTACTAGTTACACAATTAATAGTTAAAATTTAAATATTGGACAATAAAGAGTTAGTAGTTTAATCATATTTAGTTAATAGTTACAGATTAATGTTAACAGTTATAGGTTAGGTACAGGATTACATTATAAACATTGAACAATAAAATTAATCCTTAGTCAGTTAATACTTTTGAGACAATTAATAGTTTTACGATAATTTATGGTTTAATAATAGGTAATAGTTAGGCAATTAAACAGTTACAGTAAGACTAACGGTTAATAGTTTAATCAGCTGAGAAGTAATAATTTATTTTTTCGAGAATTAGTGATTAAATAGTTTTGAGACGGTTAATAGTTAGACAATTAATAGTTAATTAATTAAATACTAGGTAATAAATAGTTAAAAGTTTAATAATATTTAGTTAATAGTTATAGATTAATGTTAATAGCTATAGGTTAGATTAGAGGATTGGTTATAAATATTAAACAATTAATATTAATCCTTAGTCAGTTAATACTTTGGAGACAATTAATAGTTACATAATAATTAATTTATGGTTTGATAATAGTTAATAGTTAGGATGTTAACAGTTAGAGTAAGAGTATTGATGGTTAATGGTTTAAACAATTGACAATTAATACTTTGTCATATTGTCAAAAACGAACTTTTGCATCTTTCTAAGTAAAATTCCGGAAAAGTGACAATATATATGTTTCTAATTATATTCAAAGTAAATGAGTTACATTTCATTGCTGATTCGAAGGATATTTTTACTTCTCGTTTCACGTTATCATTGGGTTAATGTTATCAGAACAAGTGTAAGGTGTTTTCTCCCTTCTTTCCTCATACCTTAGTTGTGTAATTAGAAGTATATCTGACCCGTATTCGAGAGGTCCAGGGTTTGAGTCCACTGACGGCATGACACATCTTCTGCTTCGATTTAACCTAGTGAATAGTCGTGAGCAAGCGTGATCACATTAAGAGGTGCCTACTGTAGTGTGAGTGTTTTTTTTTTCCACGCCGTATTTATATCGAGTTACCAGTGCACTATGTAAATAATATATATAGCATGATATGCAGACATAAAATATTAATAGAAATAGACTATCTTTATACAATTACACATAAGAAATTTGAGTATTTAACTTACTTATTCACGATATTTAAAGGTTTACGGAAGGCATTACTTACGTATATGGGACAAAAACAGTTTAAAAGAAAAATTTTAACCTTACTAGTTTACTTCGGCGTTTCATGCTTATAAAATTTATTCAATTTGCTTAAATACTCTAAAGAGAAGTAAATTGCGTTCATTAACGTCAAGAAAGTAGTTTTTGTTTCCACATAAAAGTTTCTTGAATTCAGCACCACTTTCAAAGGAAGATTTTTCTATAAGAGGGGAAATAAAAATTCCCTATTACTCTAGTGTATTAAAAACAAAAATGTTTTGCCGTATTACCAATCTGAACGTCACATCTTTCCTTCTAAACTCGAATGAAACTCAAAAATATATATAATTAGTCCGTTAATTAATGAACCAAGTTAATTAGCTTAATATATCCCTTTAAAATATTCCCAAGAACACTTTTTTCTGTGATAAAAGCTATTATTAAAGATTCGGTTTCAGTTTCTTAATTAATGCGTAATTTGGAGTAAAAGCGTTCGTGACAAAAGCGAAAACGAGGCTATATTGCCATTCTGCAAAATCTAAATTTTCTCCTTAAATTAAACGTAAACATTAATAGTAGTAATTAGTAATTAAAGCATAGCAAAATTAATTAACTTGTTAATTTCCTTTAAAATTTTTCATGTCATCACAAAGCTACTATTTAAGGAAATTATTTAATTTCTTAAATTCATTTATTTAATTTTTGTGCATTATTTTCCTTGTCATAAATCAGTTCCTAAGAGCTTAATTCTATTTTTACTTTCTTGTACGGAGTAAAGAAAGAATTGTAGTCTCGAAATTTTCACGTATCGTATTTGAACAGAAATTTCACTTTGAACCTCTCTCGAATCCATTTAAAAAATTTCTTGGCGTGATGTCTGTGCATAAGGACAGAACAAAGGACTCTTTTTTCCAAAATAGATTCTAAAGTTGATTTAAAATGGATTAAGAAGAGATGTTTTCGTGACTCCTGTACGTACGTATGTATGTACAGTGCTAAAAAAATGGGACAGTTCTATATCTCCCGTTCTGCTGCGCCGATTGATGAAATTCAAATTACGTTTTTTCATGTCTCGAAAGCGTGACTTAGCATATATATTAGATTTATATATAGCATTGTTCTAACATAGGTACTTTGACACAAAATAGGACTTTTTCTGAAATAACACACCAATTGTTTTCCATATTTTGATTCTACAACTCAAATTATGCCAAAGTACCAAGTTTTGTAAAAACTCGCAAGAGTACTTTTTAAAAACTTAGCTCTTAAATTTTTTGCTCCTCCATGTTAATTGAATTTTTTATATATTTATTAATATGTCTTCTTTTATTAAACCTTTTTCGTTCTTCTTTTCATATTTCGAAATTTAGGTTCATTCCAAATTAAAATTCACCCATTTTTTACGATTTTTTTAAAATAATTATAATTATAACACAATTATAAATTTTTTGAAAAAAAATTTGAATTATAACATCTAAAATTTTTACCATCATCTTAAAGAAGATGTATTTCTAAGCAAACCTACAAAAAATTGTAGTTTTTTTATTCAAAATTTCTAAGATATATGTGAATTTATATATAGTGCGTTTTAAAATTTGGCATATATATATACATACCCATTATGTTACCCCGCTTATTCTTATACGCTATTAAACTGTGCATTTTTCGCTTTAAAATTGATTGATTTATGTTGTCCTTATGTTCCGATGAAGGCTTTTATGCCCGATGAAGCAAGATATGTCCCGATGAAGGTTTTTTTATTTAATCGATCTGCAATAATTGTAGAATTATCAAAAATTTAAAAGTTACACTAGGCCTAACGAGGCCGGTATTTGTTTACATTTGGAAATTTTAGTAGAATTGTAAGGGTTTTAGTTAAACTAACAAAGTTTTATTTTAATTTGCCTTTTTCTATCTGTTCTCATTTCAACTTCCCTTTAGAATAAGCGCGCGTTTCCGCTTTATGCTAATCTGAAGTGGAGCCAAGCTCTATTTAAACCGTAGGTAGGAACCTCTCAGGGTGAGAGAACTTTTAGTCTCAGACCACTGTTACTCTATTCGACGTTCGCCTGACCAGCTAGTATTGAAATTCTAAGCCGTAGCGCTCTTACGCTATTACTTATTGAAGTAATTCTAAGTGCGTTAGTATTAGTTAAATCTTGCTACGCACCATTTAGTTTAGAGGCCAACCTCGCGTTCATAGCTCTGTGAGCAACGATTACTTAATTTCTAATTAGTTTTAGTTTAAATTATCTGATTGTTCAGTTTAGACCCAAATGGCGGTCAATTGTTTTCTGTATCCCTCCCGAGTTGGGAAGTGGCTGTATATAATTGTGGTTTAATAAAAGAGGATTTTAAATCCCTCTGAAGTGTAGTTCTTCAATTGTGGTTTAATAAAAGAGGATTTTAAATCCTTCTTGCGTATAGTTATTCTACCACTTAATCACAGTATTCTACCACAGAACATAGCTGCATTCAGCTCCCTGTTCAAGATCAGGATTTAGTTACTTTCACGAATATGTTTGCCAAGAATATGCACCGAACACTGAGTCCTGACAGAATAGCGAATTAAATCATTTGGTGCACCCAATTCAGTGTCCTTTTTACTTATCGAGATGGGAATTTAACTTCCGAATTTGTGCACCGAAAATTTTATCTTCCTGCCTGCTAGCCGAATCGCTTGTTTTCGCGTAGAAACACTGATTTAATTGTAAAAATTGTTTTTTAACTGTATTTGGTGTTTTAGTTTTTTTCTGTATTTTACAATTCTTAAGGAAGATGTTATGACAACCTTTATGACAAATATATCCAACTACTATGTTTACAAACATTTGTACCACTCCTACTAACCCACATCTTTTGTCTTTTTAGCTTTATTATTAGCATCGTTTCCGTTTCACTTACGTCATATACAGAGGCTGTTCGCACATTTTTTAGACCATTTTGGTAAGCGGTAATAAAAAATCGTTTCCTGCAAAAGAAGTAATTGCAATTGTACTATGTTTTTAAAAGTCAAAATTATCGTCTGTGGCTTGAAAGTTTTGTTTTTATTCAAAATGGCGAATTTAACAAACCAGTGGTCCGAAGGCTACATTTATGCTCTTTCCGAAGAGAAATATGCATACTCCGTTATCCAAAAACGATGTGAGAGTCACGGTTTGATATCTAAAGCGTCGATAGGTAATATCATCAAGGAAACAAACGTCTGGAGCCTCAAGTGGGACAAAAATTCCAAACAAGTATCCAAGAAAAAAACGGACATCTTCGACTATTGCAAAGGTACGTTGTTTAATGTTAAAAGAAAATCCCCCTAGTTGCAAAATCATTAAGATGCTCGGTGTCCACTGTAAAGAAGTAAAGAAAATGATAAACGTTGATTTAAATCTTAAGAAAGCGAAAAAGCGCAATGTGCACCGTCTTCTTCCAAAGCATATCGCTCGGCGCGGGACACGCTGCAGAATTCTATATGAAAAACACTTATCCAAAGAAAAACGGAGAACAATTGTCCCAATAGATGACGCATGGGTGTATTTAAATGATTGTAACAAATAAAGAGCCATTTATTATCGTAAAAGGGGAGAAAAAAATTTAAGTACATGGTTCAAAGAATGGAAAGAAAGTTTTTCTAAGGGATTCGTGATTGTTTCTGGTTTTTCTTATAATGGCAAGTTAAAAATAAAGAGAGTGCAAAAAATGTCACGATTAACTCCAAATACTATCAGGAACATATTTTATCGCCAATTTTTCTGAATGAAATACCATCGCTTTACCCATAGTGCCATCAATCTGCGAGACTCCATCGGGACAAAGCTAGCAGTCACATATCAAAATCCACTGTAAATTTCCTAAAAGAAATGGAACTGGTATCAAGGCCGTACCCTTTACTGACATCCCTACTAAATCTCCCGATGTGTCACCTATGGATTTTTGTGCTTTCGGGCTTTTAAAAACTGCATTATCCAAACGTTGTCCCGAAACCCTTACAAGACTCTGGAAAGATGTTCGGGAGGAATGGGATAGAATACATCTTCTGACACTTCAAAAGGCGTTATTATCCTGGAAATTGCGGTGTCGAAAGATAGTTCAGAATAAGGGATGTCAAATAGAGCATTTAAAATACAAGAATTTTATGTAATTTAGTTTTGTGAATACAATATACATTGTCTAAAAAATGGGCGAAGAGCCTCTGTACAATTCAACAGCAAAATTGCAAAAATTTTGAAAGCAGCATAGCAGTATATGTTTAAAATTCCCGATGAAGTGTTAAGTGTTGGCATAACATTTTTCTACTTTTTTTTCAGTTTTTTCCTCAGTTTATGATATCAACGTACAATTTTCTTAGTAAGTTAATGAAATATATTCCTAATGCTATAAAACAGAGAACATAATTCTGTTTATCAGTGCTACCGAAATAAGCTTCGTTACGAACGTTTCCGAATATATTTTATATACATTTAACTAGTTTTCCAAAATAACTTTTCAGGAGCAAGTAACTGATTCCCTGCCGGACCGAAACTATTGAAATTGCTACCTAGAAGGGTAATGACTGAAGCGAAATATCGTCGAGATAAACGGATATCGGGGGGGGGGGGAAAAGCAGGATTCTCGGTATGGCTCTATTTATAACCTCCTTTCCCAATGAATTTTATAAATCGCTTATTCGGAATTCAGCCTGTAATGAAAAGGGATTTTTTATGGGTGAAACGGGAGGCTTCGAAATAATTCAACGGAGATTGTATCCGAAATCAAGGATAGATTTTTTAAATAATTAGTTTAGCCTGCAAATTCATCTCCAGGTAGGCCTATATATGGCGAATATATGGTCATTAAATACAACTGCCAGCAGACTTTTTAAATATACTAAAAGCAAAACGATGTTATTTCTATTTCTGCCTAAGGGGAAGCTGCCTGAATATAAATCCTGTTTGCGCCATTTCACCGTATTTTTAACAGACAAAAAAAAAGGATATGGATATTAAAAAAAAAGAACAGGCATAAATGAAAAATAACAATAATAATGCAATAAATAAAAATAAACACATAAAAAAAGGATCTGAAAGGATTCAGATTTCAAAGGTCACCCAAAAGGGTTTGTTAAGGTTTTTCTAATCTCGCATTTTACCAGTCTGCTGTTGCACTCACTCGGCTAACCCATTTCTTTTTGTCTTTTTAACTTTATTACTAAGCATCCTTTCTTCACTCTTACGCTATGTACAATTCATTAGCTAAATTATAAAAATTTTGAAACCACCATGTGTTTGAAATTCTCGATCAAGTGTTAAGAGTTGGCATACATTTTTGTAGTTTTTTCACTAGTCTTTTCTCAATTTATCACATCAATGTACAGTTTTTTTAGTAAGCTGGCTTGCAAAACTTCTTTTTTGTCTTTTTATTATTAAGGTTTTGTGCGTTAAATTTATTAACTAAATATCATGTTCTTCGCACTTAAAATTCAGTTGAATGACAAAATTACAAAATATTTGAAAAAATATCTTTAGAATTTTCGACTGACAGTCTCGCGCGCTGGAGATACAATGATTTAATCCGTTACACTGTTTTTAAAGCTCGTTTTCAAATCGTTGGGTATTAAAGTTTTACAAAATGGAAAATATAAAATTCCAAATTCCAAATTTTCATTTTAAGTACGCATTCGAACCTGGCCCTTATTTTTAGCCTTTACATTTGACAATCAAATGTTTCGATAAAAAAATTTGAGCTTTACATTGTAATTAGTACAGCATTTTATTATTTTTATTATTTTTATTCTTGTCATTCATTTTACCAATTTTATTGATATTTCTTTCGTTTGTAATTCATCCATTCTTTTCCCTTGATTATCAATGTTTTATTTCGGCATTACATGTAAAATGTTTTCCTTGTAACTTTTGTGTTCGGACAACAAAAACTGGTAGGGAAAAGAGACTAACTCAATGAGAGCCTCAAACTTGTATAGATTTTTTGAAATATTGTACATAAAAAATTTCTAGAATTAATAACCATTATACTAATTGACGACAGAGGTTTCAGTGAGTTGATCGAAATGAAACCGGTTCTTGTTGTTCAGTTAATTGACTTTGTTTAAAGCTTCAAAACACTTTTCCCTTGACAAGTTCTGTTTGGAGCATTAAATAAAAGAGGATTAACTTTGGTTTTCACTGTTTTTGTTTTTTCAACCTTTACTTTCTCTGTTCCAAATGTATATAATAAAATTTGCAAATTCAAAAAATGAAAATAGGTAAGGGATCATGTTTCTTACAATCCTTAAATAATTCTCCCATATATTTCATTTCCCATATTAGATGGTATAAAAATCCTGCAGCACTACACGCAGATTTCTACTGGTTTTTCTAGTTTATTCTCTCAACAACATATAGAAAATTTGTCAACTTCCTCATAATTCCAAATTACAGCTTCCTGGTGTACGTCTTCGGGTGGGAGACTACGTTTTTCAATGTCCGTTACTTGATGCTCGTTATTTGACGAATCTAGGCACCGTTATTTTTTCACAGTGCGAGAAACTAACGCATTCACGCAGATTCTTCATTAGCGATAATGATTTGAGGCAACAATTTGAAAATTGATTTAGACATTTAAGATGATGAGATTAATAATTTATTCGGGCTAACTCCCTTTCGGGCTAAAAATCAAAAAGCGAAAAAAATCTGAAAAGATTCAGATCGTAAACATCTCACCACACTTCAAAGGATTTTCATGGTTTTGTTGAACTCTTAGTTTAACAATCTGCTCTTGGATTCACTCCTTCTAAAGGCAACTTTTCATTTTTTTAACTTTATTATAAACCTCATATACTTTGCTACTTTTAAATCGCTTATTTCATTAATCAAGACAGGTTCAATTTCAAAGAAAAATGAAATATTTTACGCTTTCCCGGAACTCCCGCTTTTGGTAAATGCATTATTTCGTACAGTGGTATCGTAATTCTTTTAAACCGCTGAGTTTTGTTCATTAAATTTGTAAAACAAATATCTTACGTTTTACCGAGTGACAACAGGTTTCTTTTAAAATGCTGAGTTTTATGATTATATTTAAAACCTAAATATATTATTACTCTTTGCCGAGTGGCAAGGCACTGTTTTTAAATCGCCGGGTTTATTAATAACGAGTTCATTTAATTCGAATGATATATAATGAAATATGAAATAAATCAGAAAAATGTTGAAAGAATTCAGATTTAAACGTCGCACCAGGGGGTTTGTTAAATGTTTTCTGTGCTCTCGCTGAGCTATCTATTTACTAATCTGCTCTCAGATTCCCTTCTGCTGGCGCAATTTTTTTTATTCTTTTAATTTTATTATTAAATATCACTGTTTTCGCATTTTCGTAACACAAAATTCAACAATAAAATCACAATTTTTTTAAAACAGCACATTTTTTAGAATACCTGATAGATTGTTAACTATTAACATGCATTTTTTCTTTTCTTTTCTTTTTTTTTTTTTACTCCAAAGGGGCTTTGTCCCTGAAGGACTATTGTTTTCTTTTCGCGATTTTTGCGTTGAATGACTATAAACGGCTGTATTACTTTTCGAATTATTGCCACCAAAAGTTATCGCCTTGCATTATATTTAAAGAAATTAAACAATGAAGAATCTGCATAAATGTATGTATATTTCTCCAAATGTGATAAAATAACGGTACCTAGAGCCATCCAGTTTTGAATAACGTACGTTTCCACACGAATATGCGCATCTGGAAGCCCAAATTTGGAATTTGAAATTTGTTTTATTATCTCTTTCATATTTTAGGAAACTTAAATGAACTTTTGATGAACAAACTCAACGATTGAAAAGCGAGCAATGGCAACACTCTACAGGCAAAAAAAAAAAAGAAAAAAAGAAAAAAAAGAAACAAACTTTTTATTTCCAGCGCGCGTAACTGTGTATCGGAAATTCTGAAGATATGCTCATTTAAAATTATTTTGCGATATTGCCGTTGAACTGAATTTTATGGTTTAAGTGCGAAAAACATGATATTTAATAAATAAAGGTAACACACAAAAAGTTTAAAAAACGCCCCTTTGGATGCAATTTAAAATCTGAAAAATTTCAGATTTTTTTTAAATATAGTTATTCCTCAATTCATTCTATAAATATCAGTTTTCTTAAAAATGATGAACTACACAACTTTTTTAATCGTTTTAATTTTATAATTGAACATCCCTTTCTTCCCACTTGTCAAGTGTCATTAGTCACACGAAACTGAACTCAAAATCACAAATTTTTTAAAAGCAACATATGCTTAAAATTTCCGTTCTTTATCAGCCTTTCCTTAGTTCTATAAAGGGTCATTCTTTTAAAAAGATGACCTACACAACTTTTTTAATCTTTCTAATTTTGTTATTAAGCATCAATTCCTTTCTTCCCATTTCAGCCACATAAAATTCAACAGCAAAATCACAAAGATTTTTAAAGAAACATTTATATGCTTAAAATTTCCTAACCACCATTAAATGTTGCCATTAATTTCTCTTTCAGCCTTTTCTTAGCTCATTCTACCGATGTCCAATTTTCTTTAAAAAAAATCTCGTACACTTTACAAAACACTTATCTCGTACACTATTACACTTTACTCGTACACTTTATCTCGTACACTTTACTTATATAATCTAAACATTTCTTTCTTTCCATTTAAGCCACATAACATTCAACAGCAAAATCACAAAATGTTTGAAGGCAAAATATGTTTAAAATTCTCCATACACTGTTAAGCGTTGCGATTAATTTTTTTCTCCGTTCAGTTTTCTTAAGGAAAAAAAATCTGAGCAACGTTTTTAATTTTATAATTAAGCATTCCTTTCTTCCCACTTATAGCACATAAAATTCAACAGCAAAACCATAAATATTTTAAGAGCAACATGTGTTTACGATACCCATACACTGTTAAGTGTTACTACAGAGGCTGTTCGCACATTTTTAAGACGATGTATATTGTATTCACAAAACTAAATTACATAAAATTCTTGTGTTTTAAATGTTCTGTTTGATATCCCTCATTCTGAACTATCTTTCGACACCGCAATTTCCAGGATAATAATGCCTTTTGAAGTGCCAGAAGAGGTATTCTATGCCATTCCTCCCGAACAGCTTTCCAGAGTCCTGTTAGGGTTTTGGGACAACGTTTGGATAATGCAGTTTTTAAAAGTCCGAAAGCACAAAAATCCATAGGTGACACATCGGGAGATTTACCAGGGATATCAGAGAAGGGTATGGTCTTGATACCAGTTTTTTTGTTCCATTTCTTTTAGGAAATTTACAACGGATTTTAATGTGTGACTGCTAGCTTTGTCCCGATGGAGTCTCACAGATGGATGGCACTGTGGGTAAAGCGATGGTATTTCATTCAGAAAAATTGGCGATAAAATATATTCCTGATAGCATTTGGAGTTAATTTTGACATTTTTTTTGCACTCTCTTTATTTTTAACTTGCCATTATAAGAAAAACCAGCAGCAATCATGAATCCCTTAGAAAAACTTTCCTTCGATTCTTTGAACCATGTAGTTAAATTTTTTTCTGCCCTTTTATGATAATAAATGGCTCTTTTTTGTTACAGTCATTTAAATACACCCATGCTTCATCTACTGTGACAATTGTTTTCCATTTTTCTTTGGATAAGTGTTTCTCATATAGAATTCTGCAGCGCGTCCTGCATCGAGCGATATGCTTTGGAAGAAGACGGTGCACATTGCGGTTTTTCGCTTTCTTAAGATTTAAATCAACGTTTATCATTTTGTTTACAGTGGACATTGAGCATTGTAATGATTTTGCAACTGTCCTTTGACTACGGGGATTTTCTTCTAACATTAAACAACGTACCTTTGCAATAGTCGAAGATGTCCGTTTTTTCCTTGGATACTTGTTTGGAATTTTTGTCCCATTTGAGGCTCCAATTTGACATTTTTTTTTCCTTTCTCTTTGATGATATTACCTATCGACGGTTTAGATATCACAAAACCATGACTCTCGCATCGTTTTTGGATAACGGAGTATGCATGTTTCTCTTCGGAAAGAGCGTAAGTGTAGCCTTCGAACCATTGCTTTGTTAAATTCGCCATTTTGAATAAAAACAAAACTTTCAAGCCACAGACGATAATTTTGACTTTTAAAAACATAGTACAATTGCAATTACTTCTTTTGAAGCAAACGATTTTTTATTACCACTTACCAAAATAGTCTAAAAAATGTGCGAACAGCCTCTGTATTAATTTCTTTTTCAGCGTTTGCTCGGATTATCCTAAAAGGTACTTTTCCACCACTGGGATTTGGCGATTGGGGCCTCTAATCCCCAGTCGCCCTTTAAAAGGGGGAGTATATAAGGTATTTCTCTCGCCTTCTTCGCATTTCTTCGTAGTGTAGTGGTCGGCATGTTCGACACGTAACTGAATAATGAAGAACCGTGGCTCGATTCCCGGCGAGAGCGTTGCTCATTTCTTCAAGCCCCTGCTTCAAAAAAACTTAATGACTCTACAATCCTAGTTTATTTTTAACAATAGAATTTACGTAACTTTTTTTGCGTTTTTATTATTAACGTTTTCTATAATTAACTTTATTTTGTAAACACCATTTTCTTGCGATATATGTCACATAAAGTCAATAGTGAAGTAACAAAATATTAAAAAAAAATCTACATTTAAATTTGTCGTTAGAGGTTTAAGTGTTGCCATACGTATTCTTCATATATATTTATATACGTGTGGTGCTGCCGATTGCAACCAAACATGGAGGTGCACAACTATATGTTATAGCAGTCCCATATGCAAAATTTTTGGCTAACCGTTTTTGAGTTATGCGAGATACATACATACGTACGTACAGAAATCACAAAAAAACTCTCTTCTAAATCCGCGTTAAATCCATTTTAGGATCCATTTTGTAAAAAAGAATGCTTTATTCTATACGTACGTACAGATATCACGCAATAAAATAGTCTAAATGGTTTCGAGAGCTGTCAAAATGAATATTGTGTGAAATATGATACCCTAAATTTTTCGGGATTACAGTAATTCCTTCACTTCGCACAAGAAAATCAGAAAAAATGGTTTAAACTTGTGCTGTAAAAATTATAAATTAGAATGAAATAAAAATAAATTAGAATGAAATTTCGAAGTAGATTTTCTTCTCTCTTTGTCACGTTTAGAACACTGAAAACGTATTTTTACTACAAAATGAAAGTAAGCTTTCAAATTAAACCCAGAACTACCTATCCTTCGTATCAGACCGGAAACCAGTATTTGTCAAAATGCATTCCAGTCTTTTTAGAGAGTCATATTACAGTTACAAATGAAGCGTAAATAAACCAAGGCTTCCCAATCTCCTCCTACACTGAACGACTCAACAAATAGGCTACTTCTGTTTGTGTGAAGTCTCAACTCCTCTCCGCATTCCTCACTGCCCGGGATCTGGAGAATGGTTCTTTGCAAGGCTGGCAGTGGCTTTAAATCTAGAATTCCAGCTTTTCGAAAGAGTTTCCCTGAGGGTAGGATGTTACAAACGACCGTCCACTCACAGTGTGTGTGTGCCTATCGCCCTGGAAACCATTTATTCTCCTGCAAGAAAACCATTACTAGAAGGGATAAAAGGTTACACTTTTCGAGGGCCCTCGAGGGTAAATGGTAGTTCTGATATCGGTTCAGCTGTAGGGAGAATTAGAAGCATCAAAATAGCTGGTTTCGAATTTAGGATGCTTTTGCTGTTTCTCGTCCTAAGCCTTTCAACTAGTTCTTCTAACCCTGGTCTCTTGAGTTGAGTTATTTATTCGAAGTTTGATAAACAATAATAAAAAAATTCTTTCAAACGATCAGTTTCTTTTAAATCATAATAATGTAGTCGAAAAAAATAGTACTTATGGGAATAAACATTTTTTAATGTAATAATCCCTCACTAACGCTTCAAAGAACTGAATTAATAGATTAAGTTCAAAAGAAGCAAAAATTAAGATTATTCTATATAAGAAAAAAAAAGCATAGGGTGGGAAATATTTAAAAAGTCTTAAAAGTAAAAATAGAAATTTAGATAGGTCAAAAAGGCCAATTGTATGGGATCCAAATACTTAAAGCTTTGGTGAAACCATCAAAATTAAAGTAGCAATGAAAAAATAATAAATGAAAAAAATAAATTAATGTATCAAAAATCAGTCACCCCTATTTAATGCTTTAAACAGAATTTATGAATTTATGAGATTATGTTAAATATTTAAACATTAAACCGGATAGATTAATAAGTGCCGAATAACATGTTTCGTTTCTCTCGACACTGTAAAACTCTAAACCATTGTAAATTCCTTTACTTTCTGAAAAATCATTTATCAGGTAGTCTTACACTGTTGAAGAGTTTCCCTGACATGCTATTCAACCTCTTCGAAATGAAATTAAAGTAAGAATAAATACCTTATTGAAATAAAAAAGCTGAAAATAAACAATATAAAATTAATTATCCACGTAATTCACGGAAGAATGGTTGCCAGATCCTCAGGCAGGTTGGACTTCTACATTCCACCCCAATTTTGAGGGAGAGCACCAGGTGAAGTGGTCGGAGTACGGCCAAGCGTAGTAATAGCTTAGAGAAAGACGTAGCCCAAAGACAAAGGCGCGCTAGTCAGAAACTCTGGCTCTCTAACGAAGTTAGTGAAGCATCGACTTAAATACTTATTTTACTCATTGGCATTAAACGCGTTTCTGAAACTACATTCTGGTAGGAAATTGTAAGCTGAAATTATAAGATTTATTAATAAGTAATAATAATAATAATTATAGTAAATAATAATAATAATAATTTATTAATTAAGATTAAGAAAATATAAGATTTTCTCAATATCAATCAACGAATAAACGTGGCATTAATATATCGAGAACCTGAAATATACCTGAAACACAAAAGTTGCAAACAGCAACTATTCATTTAAAATGCTGACATTAAGGAAATATTTTAGACATTCAGTGACGTCATATGCAATCGTATGCTTTCTTCAACGTCAGAATATGACCTTATACAATAAGAATATGTTTAACGTTTGGCAATGTTTTTTTATTTCATGTTTTGTTCCAAGTTCCTCTTTAAGCCGCGATTAGCACGCAGTAATTACGTGCTGTCTTGATATAGATGCTACTAAGAGCGCTGCAGGTGGGGAAATGCTTGAGCTGGGCGGTGCAGGAAGCTGAGATGTAGAAAGGGGTGTGACCCAAGTCACGTGAGCTCTGAGATGACTTCTGATTGGTGTTGAAGTATTCGTCAAAAAGTAACATATATAGAATACAAGAAAAATATAAAATAAAGTGCAGAATAAATAGTTGAAAAACAATATGCTAGGTTAAATAAAGATTATATACATATGTACATAGTATCAGGAAAGCTTGAGTGCATGAAAATACATCTGAATAGCGGTGTGCACAGGTCACGTGGGACGCCACCATCCTAAGTGCTGGCTCTGATGAATGCTGCTTCGTTTGGGACTTATAGTTCCAATAGTCGCTAAATGAAATAGATAGCAATTACGTAGGAAAATTCTGATTGCTATTCAGGACAAAAGCAGCAAAAGGACGGAGATGTCTGTCTTCGTCTAAGATTTCGTAATGAAATAGATTAAATAAATTAAGATGTTCACAGTCTTTAGCTTTCCTGAAGAACTTGTCATTTGTTTTGCGTAAGAAAGTATCTAGTGGCTCGATTTTTAAGTCAGTAAAGTTTTTTACCTGTGGAGTACTTCGTTCCGCACAAAGTAATGAGCACTGATTATCAGTCTTAGAAAACGATTTTGCACAACCTGAAGCTTGTTTAAGTCAGTTTTAGTCACAGTAGTCCAGGCTGGTGATGCATACGTCATAATAGGACGTATAGTTGAGAGATAGATTAATCTCTTTTTGGCGAGATCAAGTTTTGAAAAGCGTCCTAACATAGGATACAAGCATTTCATTACATAAATGGCTTCATGTTTTGTAAAACTTACAAATTTTTATTAACAAAGTCTACGAATTGAAAGCGAGGAGTGGCAACACTTTTCGAAATAAAGTATTTTTATTTCAAACGCGCAAGACTGTTGCCACTGGGAAAAATAAGTGCGAAAATCAGCGTTTGCAGAGTTTTTTAGTTAATATCTCGGCTGATTAAAGTCGCACGAAGATGGGAACAGTCGAAATGGCTTCCCCAAAATTTTTGGAATCGGGAATTATATATTTAATGTTTCGCAATGCTATATTTACTTCATATTTTGAAAAACTCCGTTTTTTTTTTAATTAACAAACTCAATAATTTGAAAACGAGCAGTGGCAACACTGCTGAAAATATAGCAGATTTTGATGTCCGTCGTGCGAGACTGTTGCCACTACGAAAAATGAGAGCAAAAATTAGCCTTTTCCGAGTTTTTAATTAATATCTTCGCTAATTAAAGCCGTACAGAGATGAGAATAGTTGAAATGGCTTCCCACGAGTTTTTTGGAATCCGGGGGGTACCCGTTTCGATTTCCGCCGTTCCGAATAATGCCACAAAAAAAAAAAAAAAAAAAAAAAAAAAAAGACACGCACAGATTTTAATACTATAGGTGCTTTACGAAATCCTTTTGAATAATGTTTGAATGCAGCTTATATATTTAATGGAGTAAAATCAAACATCGTAATTGCTTTTCAGATAATTTGCAATATTCGGTCGATATTTTCTCTTGACAGAAGAAAACAGCGGAGATAATTTCTCCATAGAAACAACAATTATCACTTGACAAAGTTGTTGCTGACTTCTGGCCTCCGTTAACGAGAAAAGCGAAGAAAATGGACTGACTATTAATAAACACTTTATTTTCCTGCATTGCGAATTGTCCAATAAAATAATCATCGATGAACATTCATTCATTCATTTTCTTGATTAATGGCTAGCTAACAGGTAAAAGCAGGATTTTAATAAATTTTCTTCTAACTCTCTACATTAAATGGCGATTTAAATACTTTTATCAAGTTTAATAACGTGTTAAGAAAGTTGTTAGCACCCTCTTCCCTTCCCTTGTTTGAGTTAACTAGCTGATTTGCATAATTAAATTTAATTCCGTCAAATATGCATTTCTTAATTACACAAACTTAAGAAGTTACTGGAATTTTGCTTGTAATTACTTGAGAGTTGTTTAGAATATTCAATTTTACATTAGAAACTTAATGCATAACGTACGCATTTTTAAAGGGAATAGAAGTAAGTGGCCTAACTCAGCTGTAAATTGTATTTGCAGAGTAAGAATTTGGTAATATGAGTAAACAGAGACTATTTGAAATTCCTAAGTAAGGTTTTATCATCTCAATTAAAATATTGTATGAAACTTTTAGTAGAAGAAACTGTAATGACTTTTAGACAGAATCAGTAATCGGCTGTTTTATTTACATGTGGACATTTTGAACACAATTTTCAATGTAGAACTCAAAAATAAAGAAAAAGTCATTGTTAGGCTTAGTGCCAGCTTTATTCTGAGAGCATACATAATACATGGCATTCGAGAGATGTTTTATTGATTATAAAAACAATGCAAAATATTTATGCCGTGGCCTTTTTATTTTTGAAACTTTTGCTTTTCAATTTTATTTACAAATATCATTTACTAAATATTAGTGAAAGACTTTATAACCTTCACTTATACTATTTACCATCCTTTTCAAAATCCTGCTTATTTTAAAAAATGTCATTAGAAAACTTTTTGGCGAAAAATAAATAAATAGATAAATAAAAACAGACCAAACCATAAAAAATCTGAAAGCTTTCAGATTTTATATTACACCCAAAGAGGCGTTTTTTTAACGTTTTGTGTGTTACCTTTATTTATTAAATATCATATTCTTCGCCTTTAAACCATAAAATCCAATTCAGCAAAAATATCACAAAATGATTTAAAAAGAGCATATCTTTAGAATTTCCGATATACAATCTCGCGCAATGGAGATTTTTTTTTCTTTTTTCCGTACAGTGTTGCAGTTTCTCTTTTAAAATCGGTGAGTTTGTTCATCAAAATCAAAAGTTTTACAAAATATGAAATAGATTGTAAAACAAATTTCAGATTTGGGCTTCCAGATGCCCATATTCGAATGGAGGATTACGTTATTCAAAATTTGGTGTCTCTAGGCACTGTTGTTTTTTCACAGTGCGCGAAACACGTATACATTCATACAGATTCTGCATTATTTAATTTCTTTAAATATAATGCAGGGCTCTACTATTTGGTGGCAATAACTTGAAAATTGAAACATCGTTTATGGTGAACAACGCAAAATGCCAAAACGAAATTAATAGCCCTTCTGGGCAAATTATATCTTTGGGTTAAAAAGTTTAATCAAGAAGTCCTGAACAAACACTCAATATTTAATCAAAACTAATGGCAGCAAAGCTCTTGATTGCCTTGACGACCGCCCTAGACGACGAATAATTTGAAAAACATCAAAGATAGAACGGCCAATAACGCTAAGAACTGGTAATTTAAAAACATAAATAATAACAGAAAATTTTCGTGTATTTGAAGCGCCTACCAAGGCCTGTTCTTGGTGAATAAATACCCTGGTTGTACAACATTAAAACTGATTTAAATTAAACCAGTGCTCTTTTATTTGAATGTTTGTATTCTAAGATAGTTAGTTAAGGAGTTAAAGCAATGAAAATCAGTATATTATTCATAAATTTGTTAAAAGCAATTGCTGTTGACTAAGACTTTTCATATAACATTATTGACCAACTGAATAAAAAATTCTCATCTCAACGCATCAAAAAGCGCCTTCTCGTTTTAGAAAATTATAAGAATTTTGTTATTCTTTCTTTAAATCTATTAACTATAAAATTGCACATATTTTATAGAAATTCATCTTTCGGTCATTCTCTTCTGTCCATAAAGTTCGCAGTTCTATACTTAAGGACTCCATTCCGGGTATGAAATCCTCAGGTTTAAACAGGGTACCTGGGGTATAATCCTGGGGTATTTTACATTGGTCAAACTAAAAAAGTCTAAAATTTTGTGCTAAGGAGCATGTGTTATAAAAAAAGAAGCACATAAATCCTCTATTGCCCAATACTGTTGGACAAAAAAATCGCATTTTCCATTTATCTGCAATCAGAATTATCCCCAAAAAAATTTTACCTTGACGAATTAGTTTTTCTAGAAGAGTTTCACATTTATTAAAAGCTTCCAGTTTTAGTTAACGATCTCAATTCCAATCCATCATTGCCCTCAGCTTTTAAGGAAAGTATTTCATAGTTGTTTTCATTTTTCATCAGTAGATGGCGCCATCCGCTAGAATTCCTCTCTCTCGTTCTTATTCCTTTATTTTATGCTATCATTTTCTTCTTTTTCGCCATTTGTACTTCTGCAACTCAAGAAGAAGGCTCTGTATTTAAACCTATGAAACTAGTAACGCAAATTTATGATTGTTACGCTGATTCTAGTTCTTTAAAATTTTCAATTATTATTATTCGACATTATTTTTTCGGTCAGGGATATGCAAATTTAAGATTAATTTTTATATTCACGCTTTAAAAAAGTTCTTTAAAACTGTTAGAAGGGAAATTATACAATATTTTCTGTAGAACACTGCTGCTGATTTGGAAAAGAGAATATTCAACTGATTTAGAAACTTCTTTAAGCAATTTCTCCACCTTTTCGGAGCATCACCACCAACAGTTAAGCGAATAAGACTGCGTAACATTGGCAGTACGATTCTGTTCAAATCACAACGAACGTATCATGCACATTACTGTAGTTTCCCAAACATGCAAAAAAAAAAAAAAAAAAAAAAAAA
>KK116124.1:251052-266634 GCA_000611955.2 Stegodyphus mimosarum
AAAAATAAATAAATAAATAAATACGAGTCAATTTTCTTTAAAAAGCTGTCCGCGAAGATATTCCTCCCCCCCCCAGTGAGTGTGTGTTTTGCCATAATTTAATAAATCCAATGTTTATTTAACAAGCAAGGGTAAGTATATGGAAAGACGTATAGCAAGTAAAAATATTAAGGTACATAATATTTATAATTTTTTCCTTTTTAAGTGGTAGATTTTAGCAAACGTAAGAATGCATAGAATCATTTGAAATCGAATGAAGTAGTTGTTCTTCAACCTGCGAAGGCGGTTCATCGGCAGAGCGGTAAAATCTTTGAACGCTGGTAGTGAGGCTTGGATTGGATTCTATGAAAACGGGCTGGCCGCCAGAGCGTTTTCTTGGTCTTCCCCAAACATGGATACGAATGAATTTCTCTTAGAAAGTCTCTCACGAAGGCAAACTTTCACATAGCAAGATAGTTCTGGAATTGCTTATTCGAATCAATTAATCTGTAGAGTCATTAGGATTTATTTGGAAGCAGAAGAATGAAAAAATCAGCAACGCCTTCGCCGGAAATCGAACCACGGATCTCTCGGTTACGCGTTGACCACTACACCACGGAGTAATGCGAAAAAGGCGGGAGAAATACCTTATAAACCAACTAACCTTCGAAAAAATTATGTAGTGGTTATTTGCCTTAGGCTATGTGAATAGAGAGGCATGACAATAGTTAAAAGCATTATGCTTAAAGAAGTAAATGTAACTGTGAACGATTATTGACAAAAATTGATATAATAAAAAAGTATATATTTAAAAAGCATTTCGAAGTGTTCGTACTCGAAAAAGATATCTCAAAGGAAAGCTAAATGTTCATTTATCTCTTCAATTTTTCTTCAAATATGTTTTCCTTTAAACAGTGACAAGATATATATGGATACAGTAGACCCGGTTCTTGCTATCCTTCAGATATGGTTATCGTGTAAGGTTTTAGTTAAACTAACCAAGTTTATTTTAATTTAAATCTTTTCTATCTCCTCTCTGATTCAACTTCCTGTCAGAAGAAGCGCGCGTTTTTAGCTTATGCTAATTTTTGAAGTTCAGCCAAGCACTATTTAAGACAGAGGTAGAAACCTCTCGGTGTGTGAGAGCTTTGCCTCAGATCACGGTCACGCTGCTCAACGTTTGCCTGACCAGCTAGCAGTTTAAATTTATAAGCCATAGTGCTTACTACGTGATTGCTTTGTAAAATAAATTAAAGTGCGGTAGTATTTAGTATACCTTGCTACGCACCCTTTTCGGTAGAGGCCAACTTCCGCGAATTGCTCTGCGAAGCAAAGTTTAATTTAAGTTCTATTTTAATTTATTTAAATTTATTTGATTGTTAAGTTTGACCAAAGTGTGGTCTGTTACGTTCTGTATCTCTCCCGAATTGGGAGGTTTGTATTTAATAGTGAGTGAATAAAAGAGGATTTCAAATCCCTTCACGTGCAATTATTCTCCAGCCCAGCAGTTACATCAGAACATAGCGTACCTTCCGCTCCCTGTTCCGGTTCAGGACTTAGAACGTAAGGATAAGAACCCTATCACAGAATTTACCATGTTCTCAAAGAGCATGCACAGAACACTAAGTCCTGATAATCGAAGTGCAGAAGTCCCGCCCGTTTGTACATGAAAGCATGGAAAACGCATTACTTATTGGGATCAAGAATTTGGTTACAATCAAAATATTATAGAATAATATTTTTTAAAGTGAAAAATATAGACTTTTTTTTGGTTTATTTGATTATGGAAAACACTTTAGGCTGTCCGCCTAAGAACACCTTCGTGGAGGATTGATTTTCTAAGGGACGTAAACTCGTATCCACGTTACATATGAGAAAATCACGGAAATGCTTATGCAACAGCCCTTTCACTTAGAACTGAACTCACGTCGAACTACTACAGAGGCTGTTCGCCTATTTTTTAGACGATTTATATTGTATTCAAAAAACTAAATTACATAAAATTCTTGCGTTTTAAATGTTCTCTTTGATATCCCTTATTCTGAACTATCTTTCGACACCGCAATTTCCAGGACAATAATGCCTTTTGAAGTGTCAGAAGAGGTATTCTATGCCCTTCCTCCCGAACAGCTTTCCAGAGTCCTGTTAGGGTTTTGGGACAACGTTTGTATAATGCAGTTTTTAAAAGTCCGAAAGCACAAAAATCCATAGGTGACACATCGGGAGATTTAGTAGGGATATTAGTGAAGGGTTATGGCCTTGATACCAGAGTTTTGTTCCATTCCTTTTAGGAAATTTACAGTGGATTTTGATGTGTGACTGCTAGCTTTGTCCCGATGGAGTCTCACAGATGGATGGCACTATGGGTAAAGCGATGGTATTTCATTCAGAAAAATTGGCGGAAAAATACATTCCTGATAGTATTTGGAGTTCATTTGACATTTTTTTGCAGTCTCTTTATTTTTAACTTGCCATTATAAGAAAAACCAGCAACGATCATGAATCCTTTAGAAAAACTTTCTTTCGATTCTTTGAACCATGTACTTAAAATTTTTTCTCCCCTTTTATGATAATAAATGGCTCTTTCTTTGTTAGTCATTTAAATACACCTATACTTCATCTATTGTGACAATTAAATAAGTGTTTCTCATACAGAATTCTGCAGCGTGTCCTGCGTTGAGCGATATGCTTCGAAAGAAGACGATGCACATTGCGTTTTTTCACTTTCTTAAGATTTAAATCAACGCTTATCATTTTGTTTACAGTGGACACCGAGCATTTTAACGATTTTGCAACTGTCCTTTGACTAGGGGGATTCTCTTTTAACATTAAACAACGTACCTTTGCAATAGTCGAAGATGCCTGTTTTTTCCTTGGATACTTGTTTGGAATTTTTGTCCCACTTGAGGCTCCAATTTGACGTTTGTTTCCTTTCTTGTTGATGATATTACCTATCGACGCTTTAGATATCACAAAACCATGACTCTCACATCGTTTTTGGATAACGGAGTATGCATGTTTCTCTTCGGAAAGAGCGTAAATGTAGTCTTCGAACCATTGCTTTGTTAAAGTCGTCATTTTGAATAAAAACAAAACTTTCAAGTCACAGACGATAATTTTGACTTTTAAAAACATAGTACAATTGTAATTACTTCTTTTGCAGCAAACGAGTTTTTATTACCGCTTACCAAATTCGTCTAGAAAATGTGCGAACAGCCTCTGTAGTGTTCAGCGACCGCTAGATAAGGTCAAGATAGGATATAAAAATTACCCAGTGGTACACAGATGTCGCTGAGTAGGGGATTTAAGTTGCCAAACACTCTATAACAATTAGTTATAACCTTCCTTTTTTGATGCAATTGAAACAAACACACACACACACACACACACACACACACATATATATATATATATATATATATAGTCCCAACTCTGTTACCCGGCTCGGTTAACTCATTCTTATATGTTGATAAATTGCCTACGTTTTACTTGAATATTGGTTGAATTTTTTTTCTGATGTTCTTCTTTTTTTTAATACTATAATTGATCTACATGCAATAATTACAGAATTATCAACAGTTTGCGAATTTAAGTGATGCCAGACCATCGCGACTAATATTTGTTAACAATTGAAAATCTTAGAAGAATAGTGAATTAAGTCAGTTGATGGCCCAGCTTCAGTGCCTTTTTGCACAATGGAACCAAAAGTTAACATTCAATTTTGTCCACTGAAAATTTAGTCTTCTTGCACGGCGGTATAAATATTAATTTTTTTTTAAATCGGTGAGAAACTAACCGAGAAATTTAAAAATTTATCTTGGAACACTTTTTTCAGTTTGCGCCAAGAATAATTCACCTGGCTAAATTCTTCATTTATAGTAACCTATTTTCCTTTCCCTTTTTTTTCGTTGTGCGCGAACGGAAAAAACAAGATGCATCGCTCATTTTTTCAAATAATTTTTAAAAAATGCATAAATCACATTTGGCTTTATTATCCCGTATAATAAATAATGCCAAATTTTAAAACGCGCCAATGTATAAATTCACGTATATCTCGGGAAATATTGAATAAAAACCCTAATTTTTTTCAGGTATGCTTAGAAATACATCAACTTTAAGGCGACGGTAAAAGTTTTACAGGTTATGATTTAAAAAATTTTAATTTAGAACTGTGAGAGAAAGAGTCAAGTAAGTTTGATAAAAAAAAGAGATATGAACAAATATATACCACATTGAATTAACATTAAGAAGCTAAAAGGCTGAAAGCTAATTTTTTAAATTTTACTCCTGCAGTTTTTACAAAACATGGCTCTATTTAAGTGCAAAAATCGAAATATGGAAAAAATAGGAATGTCGTTTCAGAAAAAGTCCGATTTCGTGCCAATGCTATATATAAATAATTATATATATATTTGTAACAATGCTGTATATAAATATAATATAGTATATCCTAATCTCGCTTTCAAGACATGAAAAACGCAAGTTAAATTTCGTCAGCTCGTTCAATAGAACAGGAGATATAGAAATGTTCATCGCTATCAGCTCTTGTTTTCTTTCCTTTTAATTAAGTCGTGCACAATCGAAGTTTCACTTGAAAGCTGTTTTCCATTCATAATTCAATGCGTACTTTGAAATTCAAATAAAATACTATTCAAGTAGCCCGGTTTTTCGATTTTTTAGCTTGAGGTGTACGCAAAAATGTTTCTCACACAGTTATAAACAGGTTCACCCCATTTGGTACAATATATTAAAGCTAAAAATATTTTTCAACGTAGTATGTAGAACAAAATATAGAAACAAATGCAGAATAGGATCTGCGACTGCAGGTAACATCAGGAGACCTAGATTTTGACAGTTTACGTAAAGCAAAATTTAAGCACACCCCTGTTATAAGGGATTTTCACCCTCCTTTCCGCATGCCTTCGTGATGTAACGGTAGCACACTCGGCGCATATTCGAGAGGTCCAGGTTCGAGTCCCGGCGAGGGCATTGCTCATTTGTAACGTCTCCAGCACTCAAAATAACCTAACGACTCTGCAGTAGCGCTTGAACTAAAAAAGGTGATGAAGGATGATTCTTCGCCACCATGATTTGGCGATTGGATCCCCTAATCCCCAGTCGTCCTTTAAAAGGAGGAGTATATTAGGTATTTTCTCCCTCCTTTCTGCATACCTTCGTGGTGTAGCGGTAGCATACTCGCCGCGTAGTCGAGAGGTTCAGATTCGAGTCCCGGCGACCGGCCAGAACACTGCTAATTTTTCACGTCTCCAGCATCAAATAACCTAATGACTCTACACTCTCACTATATATAAGTGTAGGTGACACTTGAAGCCCGAGTTACTGCTCTTAACGTAAAAATTACGTTAATTTCATGTAACATTATTCACTAAAAAATGCAATACTTTTCTTTAATTGTCTTTATATAGAGTATCTGTATTCATCTACTTCAACCTCTTCCGGATAGCTGAGACATATATGTCTCACGCGTTCTTGACATTAAATAAGGTTCAAATTCCTTTACCGTTAGTCTACAATGGAAAATCCTTTATCGTTAGTCAACAGTGGAAATTTAAAATTCGCGATTTAGTGCAGAAAGCAGAGACCTTTTCAATTTGTTTTTCTGTTCTTTGCTGGGGGGGGACTGACAAAAGAACTAAAGTACGTACAAAATATTGGTCTCTGTAGCCCACGAGAAAAGGTTAAATTTTATTTTAAGATATATTTATTTTTTAACGGGGGCATTCCTCGATAAAATCTTATAATTAACCTAATTAATAAACCTAAAGGTAATCATTATAAGTCGCAAAGTTTGAAGACGATTGCCCTATATTACGCTTTCGTGATTTTAATTTTTATGATGTTTTATTGCAGAAAGACAATCTTGCAAGCAATGCATTCCTCACAATTCTTCCAAAAAAAAGGAGAAAGGAGCATTCTTCTCTGTCTTAGCTCAATAGATGAGGAACTGCCGGAACATGCTATTTATTAAGCTGGGTGATCAAGATCCTTTTCGAAGAAAGAACATGTTCTTCCATATTCTCTATGAAGCCGTGGGAAATATCGACTGCAGGCAATGCGAACTAACTAGGCGCCCCGAAATGATAAATGCCAGACACAGCGCATCCCATCGCCTCCCCTGCCCTTCCCGATTGAGATCGATCGCCCCTGTGGGAGTTCTCCAGGGCGAACCCCTTCAGAAAAGGGGGAAGGATTGCGTTCACAATAAATAACGAAGGCGACCTCCTAGCAATTGTTGTGCATGTCACAGATCCGCCTGCGCTGCTTGGGTTACAAGTCCATGTTCGGCTGGCTTTATATATCCCATGAAATACTCGTTTATGCATTGATGACGCTCATGGGTGGTTGTATGGGATAGTGGAGTTGACAGCACATGAATACGAAAGTGATTGAATAGAAGTGAAATATGCAAGTGGGAACTGGTATGCAGCTGGATTCGAAATTTAAAGGCCGGTACTTGAAAGCAAGCAACAGGTTCGTGATGAGAAAGTTTCAAGTACTGATCTTTACTTCGCCTACTGCTGATACAGCGTATTTCTTGGCGTATTTTTACTCCTAGCTCTTTAGCTGCAGATCTGAAAGATCTGAAAATGTTCGCGACATTTTCTCCTTCCTCAAAGCTTTTAAAGACTGATCTCCCCTAAATTTTAAAATGGATTCGTTCACGTTGTAAAGACCTTATTTTGTTCTAACCAGTTATTTTTATTTTAAGAGATTTTGCTTTCCCTTCTGATTTTAAATTCCTGCCGGAATGCAAATTTAAATGACGTATTTGCAAATTTAAGTGAGTTTGGAGGTAGTCTTTAAGTAGCAGATTTTAAGAGTTCGCGATAGGAGAGTTAGTTCCGAATTTATGTCGCCTGCTTGAAAGTAGCTCTGTAGCCGAATATTTTCGTGCTTAGACAATTTCTTTAGATTGTATTGATATTCTTAGCTCGGCTCTGCTGTGTGCAGCCGATGAGGCGGTTTAGACTGAATAGGAACCAGTCGTCTAGCTAAAGTTTTATTCATTGTGGTTCTACATACTGTTTTGTATTCAAGTTACTTAGCCACAAGGGGTGGTTAATATTGTGAGCGTCGAGTGAGTAAATGGGATGTTTCGTTTAATTAAATTTAAAAGGTTGTTCTAACCTTCGTCTGCGGTCATGTGTTTATGCTCCCAAAAGGGATAAGAAGACTCTACAACGTGGTGATCGTTTTCCTATTACCAACGGAGAGAAACTCTCGCAAACGACCTGCGAATGTCACACCGAACTTTTACCTTTCTAATTGTGGAACTTGCTGCCAACTTAATACAGATCGTCCCGTCTCAACGAAGCAAACACGAACTAACATGCAGTCTACGATTTCGCGAGTCGGCTGCACGTTCACTTTCTCTAATTATGTATGGATGTTTGGAGGCCTAAGGAGTGCTAGAGGCAGTAACAAGAACGGGAAAGATTAAAGTCTCATTGAATTAGAAATGAAGATACATTGTTGGCTATGGAAATATTTACTATGTGTTCTTACTGGAATGTAGGTTTCTTTTAAAGAAATAATATTGTGATAGTTACCTGCAGTTTATCCACGACTTGTTATTTTCTTACTGTAACCGTATTCTTCGGAAATAAAATGATAGGCATAATTTTCTCCTTTCGATTTTCGTACTTTAAAATTATTTTAAAAAAATGGTCAAAAATATGCAAGAATATACGGTATTCTAAAGGGCGTAACAAACATTTAAAACATTTTGGAGGAACAACTGTTTAGCAGATTTTTTACGCTTTGTCACGTGATGTTATAAGGTATTTCTCCAGCCTCCTTCACATGCCTTCGTGGTGTAGTGGTCTACATGCTCGACGCGTAACCGAGAGGTCCGTGGTTCGATTCCCGGCGAAGGCGTTGCTCATTTTTCATGTCTGATGCTTCCAAAAATACCTAATGTTTCTACAATGTGAATCAGCCAATCAACACAGATCACTTTGGGATTATCATGTAAAAGGGAAAGTAGTTCTCCGTTACTGTCATAATGATCAGCGATTCGATGTTGAAAGCTGATTGGTTGAAAACGAATAACTTACAACTTTTTTGCGAAAAGAAGAAAACAGTCGATCGCCTTTCTTTGAGTGATAGAAAAAAAATGTTCGAAAGAGTTGTTCGTGGGAAACAAACGAGTCTGTGACAGCGACTTAATGCGGAAGAATTAATGCTAATGCAGGGGAAAAGAAAAGACAAATATTCATTTATACGTATTGGAGATGAATTAGAAATGATCTCACCCTGAACAATTAGAGTTGAAGTTAACGGAATCCTTTTTTTGGAACTAACTGATCTACATAGCACGTCTATAAGATCTTAGGATTAATGCTTTTCTTAGCCCAATGGGCTATTAGTCTCGTAACGAGGTTTTGCGTCATCCATTATAAATGGCTAATCACGTTTCAGACTGTTGCCATCAAATAATGTCGCCCTTTACTATTACTTTACTTTAAAGAGTCTGTGTGTGTGTGTGTGTGTGTGCGTGCGTGTGCGTGCGTGTGTGTGTGTGCGCGCGTGTGTGTGTGCGCGCGTGTGTGCGTGTGCGTGCGTGCGTATGTGTGTGTGTGTGTCTTTCGTTCGTGTTGCGAGTAAGCTAATAGACCCAAGGCCACGAAATTTGGTACATAGGTGTATCTACACAAGAGCCAGTGCACCTCGAAGCGAGTTTTTCGAAATTCGAATTAGAATTTTTTTTATTTTATGTTTTGTGACCAAATCGCGTCATTTTGAGACATAATGGGCTACAGGAAAGCGAGATTTCACTCTATACATTTCATTTTTACATCGTCATGAAGCGTAGACACTTAGCTATTTTACGAACTTAAAATAAATTTCGTATTTCAATAAATCGATGAAATACGAATTTATTTAGGAAGGTGAGCTTAACACATTTTCAGCGGAATTTTTTAAAACAAACTTATTTTAAAAAATGTGCTGTTTATTTTCCTTTGATTTTTGGACACGTTGAACTTTAATCCTTTCGACTCCTTTTAAAAAAAGAATTTTGGAAAAATAATAATATTTTGTATTTTTTTAAAATTTTTTAAATGAAGCTTCCGAATACACTTCTCACATCTCAGATATTTTAAAATGTAGTTTTGGCAACAATTTTCCTTTCTTATTGTTGTTGATAGATTTTTGATGAAATTGCATCATTTTGAATAGTTTCATTCTTTTAAAAATTTCGGTTTGGCAACAATTTTTCATCGTATTTCTTATGTTACTGTTTTTAAGAGACTGAAAAGTTTAAGAAATTAAAAAGTTGTTCCTTTTTGCAACGGTAAATTGTTTAATTACTTTATTAGGATAATTAACATTTGTATCAAGGGATATTGCTTATTTCATTGTAATTTTATGTTTTAATTGTATATAATTTTAATTATAAAAAAGTTTTGCATGATATTTTTTAATCTGTTTAAGTTCTTAATTTGTTTCTACCATTTGAGTTCTTAAGATTTTGCAAAGGGAAGTTGGTTAATTTATTTATTAGGATAATTAATATTTGTATTAAGGGATATTGCTTATTTCGTTGTATGCTTTTTATATGTAATGCATTTTTAACTGAACATACATTCGTACATACATACATACGTATAACATACATACATACGTACGTGCGCACAGACGCCATAAAAAATTCTGCTTAAAATGCATTTTTAATTAGTTTTATAATTTTTTTGGGGGAAAAGCGTCGTTTATTCTGTCCTTACGTACAAATGCCACCCAAAAACATTGTTAAATTCCATTCCATAGCGGTCAAAATGGATATTTTCTTTGAAATATGATACCCGAAATTTTTCACGATACAGTACTTCTTTTTTACTTCATACAAGGAAGTAAAAATAGCCGACGTGCCAGAATTTTCATTTCTTTTCTTTAATTTTCTCTAAAACAAAGTTTTTAATGGTAGTAAACATAATTTAAACTCGGATCTTCAAATATCTAAAATCTTGAAATCTTTGCAACACTGTATTTGCAAGAAATAAATAAATAAAATGGATTTTCCAGCGGCAAAAAATTGCTACGCAGTTTGAGACCACTGAAATAGCTTATGTTTTGCCGAATGGCAGAAGTCTGGTGCATGGAAAATAAAAGTATTTTATTTCACGCAGCGGCAACACATTGTTTTTAAACAGCCGGATTTGTTGATTAAAACCGAATGCTGAATTGTTTCCTACTCCTTTCCTCCCTCTATACCTTTTGAAAGTTTCCATTTCAAACTTATTCAAGATTCAATTTTTAAATATGCTAATGAGTTACATAATTTCAATAGAATTATAACTACTTTTGTCAAAGGAGATAATATACTAAAGAAGCATTAGAAAATAAATTACTATTTTATTGCTTTGCAGCTTTATCGCAAATATTAGTCAATTTATTACACGATTAACTAAATTGTTAATTTAAATCTTTGATTTTAATTTAACAGCAGCAGTTAGCGCTATTTGTCTACTTCGAAGCCTATTAGCGATATATTATGTCCAACTTCCTTTTCAGTTTATGGCCCACCAGCGGCCGAGCGGTAGAACACTGGTAGTTCGGTCCGAGGTTCGAATCCCGCGAACGGGCTGGCTGCATGGACGTTTTCGTGGTTTTCCTCATGTGTAACGTGTATAAGAGCCAGTTTCCCTTAGAAAGTCCTCCACGAAGGCATCCCTCCCTTCAGGCAGATAGCCCTCGTGTGCTTTCCCATAATTGAATAACCTAACCTAACCTAACCTTTTCAGTTTATGAATTTTTTCTACAAAAACTTTCCTGTATTGAAGGTTAGCAACCTCTTTACTTTTAGTTATTGGGGGGGGGGCAATTTTCTGAAGTAAGAAAATAAAACTCACTCTGTCAGGACTGAGTGTTCTGTGCATACTTTTGACGAACAAATTCGTAAAGTAGTTAAAGTCCTGATCTTGAACAGGGAGCTGAATGCAGCTATGTTCTGTGGTAGAATACTGTGGGTAAGTGGTAGAATAACTGCACGTAAGAAGGATTTAAAATCTTCTTTTATTAAACCACAATTATTTACAGCCATTTCCCAACTCGGGAGGGATAGAGAAAATAATGACCGCCACTTGGGTCTAAACTGAACAATCAGATAATTTAAACTAAAGCTAATTAGAAATTAAGTAGTCGGTGCTCACAGAGCTATAAACGCGAGGTTGGCCTCTATCCTAAAGGGTGCGTAGCAAGATTTAACTAATACTAACGCACTTAGATTTACTTCGATAAGTAATAACGTAACAGCGCTAAGGCTTGGAATTTAAATACTAGCTAGTCAGGTGGACGTCGAACAGAGCCGAAGCGATCTGAGACTAAAAGCTCTCTCACAGCGAAAAGTTCCTTGCTAACCCTTAAATACCAAACTTGGCTCCACTTCAAACTAGCATAAAGCTGAAACGCGCGCTCATTCTAACGAGAAGGTGAAATAAGAACTTACAGGAAAGAGAAAATTAATATATAACTTTGTTAGTTTAAACTAAAACCTTACAACTCTTATAAGAATATATCCCGATTTTAAGATTGATTTTAAAACTCGACTGTACAGCCAATTTTTTACTTGAATTCTAGTTAGCAATTTTACTTCAGCTCATCTCATTTAATTAACTTATACTGATCTTACTAAAAAGCTTTTTTTGCCATAATTCTTAATTGAGAAAAAGGCGAAGCACCTTAGCATTTATTAATTGTCGCTAATTGATCGGAAGTTCGTTTGTTCCCCTTGAAAAGCCAACTAACTGTCGGTCAATGATGATAATTACTTATTGATTACATTTTCATTTTTAATTATAATTTTTTTATGTTTCCATTTTAAATTTGTTTAAGATTCAATTTTTAAATATGCTATTGAGTTACTTAATTTCAATAAAATTTTAACTACTTTTCAAAGGAGATAATATACTAAATAATCTATTAGAAAGTAAATTATGTATATATATATATATATATATATATATATAGTATATAATAGCAACTTTAGCGCTATTTTAATAACTGCCTGCTCTATGTGTATTATATCTCCAAGAAACTTTGTAGTTTTGTCGCCAAATTTGTAGGCTAAACTTTCTTCAATAGAAAACTACTTATTATGACAACCCTTTTGCTTCCATCTCTTAATACGTACTTGCATTCCAGTCATTTGGTTTTAAAATTTCGAAGGCAAGTTGGTTAATTTTTGCTAACTAGTTTGTTTTTTACTACAGTTTTTAACTTTAATTTTATGGATTATTTCTTTTAATCATCTTATAATTTTTTAAAATTTGTTCTTGAATCTACTTTTGTTTTTACTTTTGTTTTTGAAATAAAGAGAGTGTAGGGGATATGTCTTCTAAAGTAAGCATCTTGTTTAGACTAATTGTGTTCTTAGTGAATAATTTTGATCTTAAAGATTATCTGCTTTTTAACAGGATTGTTTTGGTTTAGTGACTAATATCTTTATTTTGATTGAGTATCAATTTGAATCTAGCAAATAATTTGATGCTTACTTGGAAGTAAGATGAAACACTCTCTCTTATTTTATTTACTGTTAATTGATGGTAGATTGGTTTATCCCCTTGATAAGTCGATTAATCTGCTATCAATAACAGTAACTGGATTTTCAATACTTAAAAAGTTTACTTTTGATTTTGGCATTTTTGCGATTTAGTTTTTCCTTAACTGTGTTTAGAGCAAGGAGGACTGAATTTTCTATAAATTTTTAAATTCTGAAAAATTCATTTTCAATGATGCTTAAATTGAATTTCCGTTGCTTAGAGATGTAATATGGAGAGTTTTCTTTTTATAATTTATAGTTGACGATTGCAGTAGAAACAGAGGTGCACGACTAGATGTATAGCAACCTCATATACAAAATTTCAATGTTCTACGACCAATTGCTTTTGAGTTATGCGAGATACATACGTCACGAAACGGTGATGTTCGTGTAGACTTCGCGAAAAAAAAATTAATTTTAATCCATTTTACAATCCGTTTGGGGAAAACGAGTCTTTTTTAATTATAAAAAAGTTTTGCATGATATTTTTTAATCTGTTTAAGTTCTTACTCTGTTTATACCATTAGAGTTCTTAAGATTTTACAAAGGGATGTTGGTTAATTTATTTATTAGGATAAGTAATATTTGTATTAAGGGATACTGCATATTTCATTGTCATTATATATATCATTATATATATAATACATTTTTATTGATTTCTTTTTTGATAAAGTTGTTCTGCAGAGTAAAATTCTGCGCGAAATGTTTTGTTTTTTGAGTTTCTTTCGTGTTATTTTTTGCTTATTTCACTGTTTGTAAGATATTGAAAAATTTTGCATGATTTTTTTGCATGAGCCAGTGCACCTCGAAGCGAGTTTTTCGAAATTCGAATTAGATTTTTTTTTTAATTTTATATTTTCTGATGAAATCGCGTCATTTTAAGACATAATGGGCTATAGCAAAGCGAGATTTCGAAATTGAAAGATTGTTTCTTTTTGCAAAGGTAAATTGTTTAATTAATTTATAGATCTATATTTAAAAGGACGAGGCTTTCTGTGTGTGTAGGTGTCTTTCGTTTGTACTGCATGTAAGCTAATGGACCCAGGCTTATGAAATAGTATCAAATTGATGATTTTCTCTCATTATATGAACAACAATGGCACGCAGCCATTGTTACTGATATCAGCACTATTGCCACCCAGAAAAATGAGGGCGATAATTCTGTGCAGTTTTTAAATTTAATGTTTCTCTTGGATACTGGACATTTGTCTAGAGAAGGCAGCAGGAAGTTGGTTAATTTATTCATTAGGATAATTAATATTTGTATTAAGGGGTATTGCTTATTTCATTGTATGCTTTTTACATGTAATGCATTTTTAACTGAATTTTTTTTTCCGTTGTTGTTTGTTTCTTTTTCGATAAAATTGTTCAGCAGAGTAAAATTCCGCGCAGTTTTCAAATTTAATGTTTGATGTTCTCTTTAGGCATTTTTTCGGTACACTTAAAAGCCAGACGAAGGCTGGCCGCGCAGCGGCTAGTTAAATAATAAAGCATCTTCTTGAATGTATATATATTCTTCTCAATGTAAAAAACAACGTTGCCTAGGGCCATTAAATTTTTCATAATGTTTTCCTCCATTCGGATATGGGCACCTGACACCCCGAGTTTTGAATTTCGAATTTTACATTTCGTATTTTGTAAAACTTTAATGAATTTTTGATTAACAAACTCAAGGATTTGAAAACGAGCAGTAGAATCAGAATCGATAGAACCAAATCGTTCAAACACAGAAAAGAAATAATTTTATCTCCAGCTCGCAAGATTATCTGTCGGAAATTCTAAAGATATGCTGTTTTTAAATATTTTGGGTTTTGCTGCTGAGTCGAATTTTATGTTTTGTAGGCGAAAACAACGTGATATTTAATAAATAAAGTAAGCCCACTGCATCGGGAATTCTAAACTTACACTGCTATGCTGCTTTTGAAATTTTTATAATTTTGCTGTTGAGTTGCATATGGCGTAGGTGCGAAGAAATTATGCTTAGTAATAAAGCTAGCGAGAGGGAATGCAACAGCAGACTTGCAGACTGTGAGCTCAGCGAGCCCGTAAAAAACCTTAACAAATCCTTTTACACAATCTTAAAAAATCTGAACTCTTTCAGATTTTTTTTTAATTCTAGAATTTTCTACGCTATTAAGTTTTCAGATCCTTGTGTATCACAGATATAAAGCTTCAGTCTCTCCCTTTGGGCCCACTGCATCCCATGGGAATGTGGTAGCGAAGTGTCAGTGGTGGCCCACCGTATCGCATCTGATACGCTGAAACAGATTTATTCAAATTTCAGATGTGCGTAAATCATATTACAGTGCTACGAAACCTTATTTCTGCAGAAGAATTCAATTCGCTTAAAGTTTTAATAATTTTACCTTATTTTTGACCTTTCTACCTTTAAGTCTGTGTAATCCTTATTTTATTAACTGATATTGAAATATATGTTGGTAGTCCAATTAATGATGGACGAGACTGTCGATTATTGACCAACTGTTCCGTATTTGGATGTAGTCTGGTAAGAAACACCACAATCATAGTGCTTTAAGTCTTTAACGTTTTTTATTGCTACAGCTACAGCGAAAGTCCGTAATTAGATCGAAGTCGCTGAACACTGGTAGTTCGACCTGGTTAGACCCCACGCGAATGGGCTGGCTGCATGAGCATTTTCGTTTTTTTTCCCGTGTGTAATATGTATAGGACGCAGTTTTTCTTAGAAAGTCCTCCACGAAGGCATCCCTTCCTTTAGACAGTTAGCCCTTCGCCATGATCAAGTAAACCAATCAAATCAATCCTTCAGTAGAGTTTTAAAGAATTTTCTCCCTTCTTGCCGCAGGTTTTCATGGTGTAAGTGAGAGTACATCTAACTGGCGAGCGGAATTCAATCTCAGCTAGGGAATCGTGGGCTTTTAATTGTTGTCAGTTTCAAAAAATTGTTGCTGTTGTTGCTAATGGTCACTTGTTTGGCCTATAGTCAGAGTACGACTTAGCTCAGTTCCGCACACAATTTTGATGGAGAGCACCCCGGGGAACGGGTCCGAGGGTCTCCCACCCCT
>KK116124.1:274069-295295 GCA_000611955.2 Stegodyphus mimosarum
CTTGTTTGTTTAATTTCTTTTATACGTCGTTTTAGATATATTACAGTATTTGAATAGAACATGTGGCAACGATTAGATAATTCTTCAGATGATATAATTTTTGCGCATTCTGAGTTGTAAAATGAATGAGATGTAACGCAGTTAAGTGAACCTAGCGCCAGAGTGTCAATACGGTAAACAAATAATGAATTTTAAAGAGTACATTTATTCTATTAGGATTTATGCGCTATCGGCGAAGTAGATTTAATTCCGTCCAATTAGTTTAAATGAAGTGCAAGAAAATAAATGTGTATAATTTAATATTCCGTACAAGGAGTCATGTGGTGTACACATCAGATGTTTTATATTTATTTAAATTAAAGTAAATTATTCTAACTGAAAATAAAATAAATACTTTGCTTTAAACAATTTACTTAGATATTTTCAGAGGTAAATGTCAGCCTGAAAGTTTAATATTCAGCTGTCAACAAATTTTAATTGCAAAATGTAAGCAACGAAAATGCTTTGCATGTACCAAACTTTCAGACAGAAAATAAACATAAATTTGAATTTTTTTTGTTTTGCATATTATTATTACTATTTATGTACGCTTTAAGGGCATTTTGTAAGCAAAATTTTAAATTTATTTATTTATTTCGTTAAAAAAACTTTCTTTTAGAGGAAAGAAAAAAAAGAAATGAAAATTCTGGCATGGCAGCTGTTTTTTAGATTCTGCATTCGACCAGCATGCAATATGAGTGCGAGATCAGTGAGATATTTAACTTTCAAATTCAAAATCCCTGCTATTCATCAACAAACTAAGCTATTTAAAAGAAACAAATGAAGTTTTAAAGAAAATTTTTGTACTTTTAATACGACTAATTTAGATAAAAACGCTTTTCAATTATGAATTTTCTTTCATGAAATCCGTCATTGAGAATTATGAGCTCTCGTTATGAAATTTGCTGACATCATTAAAATCATTATATACTTTTCATTAGCCCAAAAGACACGTTAGTCCTGAATGGGATATTTCATTAATAGATCACTTTTCAAATTGCGGCCACCAAATATTTATTTAAGTTTATTAAGTATTACCCGTTATTTTATTTAACGAAATTAAGTAATGAAGAACCTGCAGGAATGTATACGTGTTTCTCGCATTGTGAAAAACAACAGTATCTGCAGCCATCCAATTTTGAATAACGTAATCCTCCATTCGAACATGGGCAACTGGAAGCCCGAATTTTGAATTTCGAATCTGATTTATTATCTATTCCATATTTTGTAAACCTTTGACGAATTTTTGCTTAGCAAACTCAAGGATTTCAACTCGAGCGGCGGCAACACTGTACGGAAACAAAACATTTTTATTTCCAGCACGCGAGACTCTCTATCGAAATTCTAAAGATAGGTTGTTTTTAAATATTTTGTGATTTTGCTGTTGAATTTTAATTTGTGTGGTGCAAGCTCCAAGAGCATCATATTTAAAACAAAGTAAACACACGAAACGTTAAAAAGACGAAAAATGTTTTCCAAACTATTTTAATAAGAAAACCGAGCATTGATATGATGAGCTGAGAAAAACGGTAAAGCATATGCCAACACCTCAACGCTGCGTCGGTAATTCTAAAAGTACACTGATATCCTGCTTTTAAGATTTTTATAAAATTGTTTGTTGTTTTTGAATAATTGTATATGGCTTAAGTTCGAGGAAAATAATGCTTAATAATAAAGCTAAACAGACAAACAAAATTGGTTAGTAGGCGGGAATGTAACAGCAGATTGGTAGACTGCAAGCTCAGGGGAAGGCTATAGAACCTTAACAAAGCCTTTTAGGAGACCGTTAAAATCTGAAATTTTTCAGATTTTTTTATATATTGCTATTATCATATGCTACATATTACTATCTATACACATATGATAAATAATCTTATCTCTTTGAATCCCCTTGATGTATTTTTTTAATATTTACTGATTTAGCTGAAGCTGCAAAAGTCGCTAGAATTTTGAAAACAAGTAAAAAAAAGCACTAAATAATTTATTTGAAGAGATTAGCACTTCTACTTTCACTTTGAGGATTTAACTCACTCTATTTTTTTCATTTCTAACACCTAGCAAGCAAACAAAATGAGCCGTTTGAAAGTTACTTTCAGATGCAAACTTTCCCTGGAGGTATTTCTTGGGGTTTATTCAAAAATATGGTAAAAGAACTTTTTCTCGAATATTTTGTTTTGGAATAAATCTCCAATTTTTTTAGGTAAACCAAATATAAAATCACTGAAAAAGAAACAACCCAAGAAAAAAGGTTATTTTAAAAAATTGCAATATATATCAAAACGAATCAAATGCTACTCTTCTAAATGCTTGAAGAATTTGCTTACAGTTAGAAATTTTCCGCTTATTCTCCCTTTTTCGCCAGGAAGCTTAGCACAGTGCTCTGAATACGCCTTAATAAGTATACTCTAGAGACTGCCTAATATTATAATTCGAATATTATTTTCGAACTACAGAATTTCCACCTTTTGTATAAGAAAACGTGGAATATACGTTGTTTATTGGGATCAATCGGTTAATGTAGCCAAAATTTTATGGAATAATTTTTTCAAGTTGAAATAATGATCCAAATAAGATAAAAATACATTACAAAAATTACCAAGTGGCAGAGAAATGTTGCCAATGTCAACTATTCAAAATTAAGCAAAAAAGCACCTTAGTTTCGCGTAGATTCTAAATAACTCTGCAGATTTTGAGGACAGTCAGACACAGGTCCCTCTTATTCAGGCGAAAAAAAAATTCTGCAGAATTCTTTCTACTTTTCCTTAGCGATTGAACACTATTGTCTTTTTCAGTTGTAATGTGCGGTTGAAAAAGGCAGTATAGTTCAGTTGTTGAAAGAGCTTCTGTTAAAATAAATTCTGCATCAACTAACTTCTGCAAAATAAATTCTGCATCAACTAACTTCTGTAAAATAAACTCCGCATCAACAGTTTTTCTTGCGTTTAGAATAAACATGCGAAGAAATATCTGTTTGCTTAGTTAGCCCAAAAAATTTTTACTTATTTGTTTAATCGAATGCAGTAAAACACTAAGAGCTATTTATTAAGGAAACAGCTGCTTTCGTGAAAAACTTTATAAAGAAACTGGCTCGTATGTATGTCAAACACGGGGTTAATCAAAAAAGCGCTCAGCCAGCAACGACATTCTGAATTTAAATCAAGCTACCAGGGTTCAGTGGGCATATCCATATGTCATATCATATTGTATGTTATATGTATGTCATATTGTATATCTTATTCTATGTCAACAAGCTTAAAAACAAAAAAAGTCTGATGTGGACATCACAAGATTTCCTTGTACGATCTATTAAATTACATACATTTTTTGCTGCCCTTCATTTAAGCTTATTTCCTCAAATTATTCTAACTTAATTAGCCGATCCCTGAAGGCAAGTTGCAAATGACATTAAAAACTACAAATTTTGAAATTAAATATCCCGGACAATTTTTGTCGTACGAAAGTCAAACTTCTTATAATTTCATTTTTTCATAACGAGTATAAAACCTTCTCAAACATATGTATAGGAACCTGGAGACCGCATTAGAAGTTAATTATATGTATAGGAAATTGCTGCACTTCCGCTATGCAGTGTTCATGGGCAGTTTCAATAAGGTTGTAAGGTTTACCTTATGTTAATTAACAGTTATTTTAAGTTTTGTATCTTTCCTATCTTATTCTAATTTCAGCTTACAATTTCCTGCCAGAATGTGAATTCAGAAACGCAGATAATGTAAATTGATAGAATGAGTACTATTTAAGTCGTGACTTAACTGACTTCAACAGAGAGAGTCTGATTTCCTAACATGCGCGCGTTTGCCTTCTGGCTACATCTCTCTTAGCTATTACTACGCTCGGCCATATCTTAGGCCCTTGCTAGGCTTCGCCGATTTAATTAATACTTAGTTGCCAACTAGTTAGATTCTGATAGCTTAGGGTATATTTCTTAAGAGCTTTAGTTAAGTTAATTTCAGTTCAAATTATTAGTATTTAAGTTCAAGCCCGAGTAGCAGCTTTATTGTAAAGTTCCAAGCTGGAACTGATTGTAAATATGCTGAATAATAAAGAGTTCTAAACCCTTCTCAAGTCTCACGTGTTCTGTTCACACTTAAGCGATTATTCGCTTGTTAAGTATTCGTGGGGCTAGGAGTTAGAATTAGTTGAACCTTATAAGGTGGTGGAAGAACAAGTAGTGGGACACCAGAATTCTATCACTAGTCTTTTAGGTATAGTCCCACCACACTGATTGTGAAGCTTCACCGCTATTTGGATGCCGAACACCCAGTTGGATAGACCGGGGTCTTCCACTCCTCTTATCCTAGAACCAGACCACTCGAGAGCATCTTAGACTCTTCAGTATTTGTTCACAGACACTACGCACACAAAAGCATCCATGCCTTCTCCGAGATCCGAACCCGGGCCCATCGGTAACAGAGTCTGCGTCCTCAGTCGTTATACCGATCAGAGCAGCCGTTTCGCTGAATAACAAAACAAGCAAAATACTGTTTTACTGCACTAGTATCGAAATATCGATTCGAGTTATGCATATGTGTCCATCATTTCATATCTGGGCTGGACGCATTTGATTGCAGTGTTTAGTAATGCTACGCCAGTTCTCTTAAGGTCACGTTTTGTAACTGAGACTATTTATCTTTGTGAATTTTAAAGACAGTGTTTCTATCTCGATGAAAAGCGGTGACTGAAATCGCGTATATTGAATCAGAGAATACCAACACTTGATTAAATTTATTCGTATTTGTCAAAAAATAAATAAGCTGAGTTAGGAATTTTTACGCTAAGAATAAGCGCTTTATTTAGGAATACATTTATATGTGAAAAGGGTTTTTTTCACAGTCTAAATCTAATAAGAAAACAATTTGATTGACCCATAAGTACTTATGATCTAAGATGAAGATGATTTCTGATAATTTCTCACCTACGTTGCAAAATTTACCAGAATAGAAACGTCATCCAGTGTCAAGTTAGACTAAAAAATAAAGAGCTTTGTAATTATTTACATACAAACATATGTATTTGTATATATGCGATGGAAAAAAATTCTATAAATATTCTAAGAGGAGCTATTCTATTCTGTTCTAAGAGAAGACCGGGTCGTTATTTATTCTCAGTGTTTTCCCACTTTGTAAATTTTCTCTGTAATTTGTTTTAGTTTAAGTTAAAGAAATTTGTTTAATGATTTTTTAAATAAGTTAGAATTATTTGAAAGAAACGCCACTCTAAGAATTTAATACATAGCTGACCGTGTATTTGAATTACAAAAAATAATCAACAAAAATGTTTTTAATGGTGCCAAATTTAGATTTCACATAAAAATTAAATATATATTCAATTTTTTCTTTTGCGATATAACTATTATTATTTATTTACACTTGAATAAATGTTTTGTAAGCGAAATTTAAAATTTATTTAAAATATTTTTTATTCTGTTAATAAAATTTATCATTTTGTTAAAAAAAAAAATTCTGGCCCGTCATCTGTTTTCAAATCCGTCATTCCGCTCGCATACAGGTGGTGCTTGAGAACACTGGGTTAGGTTCTTTGTACGCGGGAAAGCACATTAACCCTGCCTGCCTAAGTAGATAGATTAGATGTCTTCTTGGAGGACTTTACAAGAAAAGCTAGTTCGTGTTCACTTTACACATGGTGAAAGCCACGAAAACGAACCACGCAGCCAGACCACTGGCCTGAATTCGAACCTGGGACGAATTACCAATAGTCCCTCGGATACTGGCGGGGGGGCGGATACGTTTAAACTAAATGAAGTTCATTTTACCACTGTCTTACAATTTTAACATCTGATTTATTTGGATATGTTTAAGACTTTTTAAAAAAATTATTCTGGCATTCGTTTTCGATTGCTTTATATAGTTAATGAATAGTTAATGAAAGTATAAAATAACGTTACATATCCCTTGCAAACTAATCCCTTGCAAACTAACTAAACCTGCGCATACGTCCGCTACGAAAAATATGCTCAACTGGATGTACTACATCCTGTTTGACCATGAAAATTTTTGTTTGGTATACGACATTTGCTGGGAATATGACTCGAGTTCAACGAGTCACCACTGCGCGCACTGTCCTTGTTTACCTCTTTCGACTACCCAACGAGCATCAGTGCGCAACTGGCTGTTGTTATAATTCCGTCAACAACCCGAACTACAAATCTGAATTTTCAAATGATTGTGTTTTCTCACTTAAAAGCTTAGAAAAGTTAATGAGAAGAGTCGAGCAACGAAGAAAGTTGTTACGATCACCAGAGGGGAAAGAAGACGGTTTTGAAAAGTATGGAAATTTCATGCATACCTTATGCAAAGAACGATGCTATCTAAGGTTATGAGAAACAAAGACACTACTAAATCGGCTAACGTTGTGAAGGGGATGAAATCCATTACCAAACAATGCTGAGAGACGTTAGAGCGTGTTGAAAAATGGCTTTGGACGTAGATAGCAGAAAAACATTTATGTTGAGCAGTGCTCTTCAAAATTTGTTGACTCACGGAACCCTTAGAACTTTAAAGTGTTTTGAGGAACTCCATCCTAATCTTGCAAAAGTACTAAATTTAAAAATAATAGAACAAAAAAAAAATCTGAAAGGTTTCAGATTTTAAATTATGTCCACAGGGGCGTTTTTTAAACATTTTGTATGTTACTTTTATTTATTCAATATCACGTTCTTCGCATTTAAACCATAAAATTCAGTTAAAGAACAATATCGCAAAATAATTTTAAACTGAGCATATCTTTAGAATTTCCTACACACAGTCTCACGCGCTGTAGATAAAAATGTTTTTTTCTCTACAACGTTGCCATTGCCCGCTTCGAAATCCTCGAGTTTGTTCATCAAAAATTCGTTAAAGTTTTACAAAATATGAAATCGTTAATAAAACAAATTCCAAATTTCAAATTTGGGCTTCCAGATGCCCATATTCGCAGCAGGATGACGGCATTCAAAATTCGATGGCTTTAAGTATCGTCGTTTTATCACAATGCCAGAAACATACATACATTTATGCACATCCCTCGTCATTTAATTTCTTTAAATATAATGCAGGGCTGCAATATTTTGCGGCAACAGTTTGAAAAGTGATACAGACTTTTAATGTTTCCGACGCGAAATCGCAAAACGAAAACAATAGTCCTTCAGGGACAAAGCCGCTTTGGACTAATAATAGTTAAATCAGACTTTATGCAAAAATAAAGAGCAACATTGTACTTTTTATTAAAATATTTTAAGATAAAATTTGTTAAATGGTTTTCAATAATAGCATTATCACGTGCTCCAGGGATCAACTACTCTGGCATTGTATTTAGTGACAGGAAAATGCTTGCATTTTTTTAAAGAGACTCTCGAAGGCTGGCTCTATTAATGTTTTCTGCACTCGCATTTTATATTCTGCATTTAATTTGTTTCTGTATGTTGTGTTTGTTGCCACATACTTTGAGAAAGATTTTTCACTTAAATACGTTGTTCCAAACGGCATTATTTTAAAATGTTCATAGCTGAGTGAGAAACTCCTGAGTATTCTGCGTTCACCCTAAACGGCTGTATCACTTTTCAAATTGTTGCCACCAAATATTATCGCTCTCTAATATATTTAAAGAAATTAAATAATGAAGAATCTGCATGGATGTGAGTATGTTTCTTGCATTAAAAAATAACGATACGATCAAATTTTAAATAACGTAGTCCTCCTCCCGAATGTGGGCACATGGAAGTTTTTAAACTTTAACAAATTTCTGATTAAGATTTCAAAGCGAGCAATGCAACACTGTACGAGATAATATATTTTTATCTCCAGCGAGCGAAACTGTTAATCTGAAATTTTAAAGATATGCTGTTTTTAAATATTTTTAGCTCAAATGCTCTCGAACCGTGAATATATGTGTAAATGAAAAAAAAAACCCTCTTTCGGGGTAATATAAAACCTGAAAGCTGTCCCCTTTTTTTTTACTTTCTTCCATTACTATTTTTTTAAATTTATTATGTGCTCAACCATTTGGCACTACACAGAAAGGGAGGGATGCCCCGTGGAGAACTTTTTAAGGAAAATTGGATGGTATCCACATTCCACATGGGAAAAACCATGAAAATACTAATGCAATCAGCCCGTTCGCCGGACTGAACTACCAGTGTTCGGTGGCTTTTACCGATCGGTCACTGGTCAGGTTATCCAGTACTCAACGGATTTTTTATCCAATCATACTTAATTTTCTTATCTGACAAATATTCTCTTGTAGTCTCCTTCAATTGAAAAAGGTGCCCCATTAAAGTCATTTAAATGTAATTCATTTTTCATTATAAAACTATTTAGTTTTGCAAAGCATTTCATGTCATTCCCTTTGAGATGCGCCAAATTTTTATTTTGGCTTGCGGACCACCAGATCTTGATTAGCGGAACACAGTTTGAAGACCACTCATGTGAAGTACCACGTACAGTGCATCAGTTATGTACAGTGTATATTTCACCTGCTAACCAGAGGGTATAGTGATTAGGGGAGCCTACTGCGGTATTGAACGGCTCGGGTTCGAATCCCGGAGAAGGCATGGATGTTTGTAAATGCGGCATGGGGAACTCTAAATATATGGCGAGCCGAAAGTCCTCTTGAGAGGTTATCTTTTATTACAGATTTAATCGTCTGTTACTAAGTAGCACACCAAGTGATTGAAAAACAATAAATCAATTTCTTAAAAATATTGCTTTTACTTTTTAATCTGATTGAGTGAAATAAGAATGCATTTGAATTATAAAATTTCCAGTTAAGGAATATTAAATGTTCTATGAAATGAAACTAGCCAGACTGATTAAAATCAATATATACATTTTCTTTCCTATGAAAATCATATATAGTAATCTCTAACATTCTACTGCGAATCCTAAAGATACGCTGTTCAGGAGCATTTTGAGATTTTACTCTTGAATTTTATGCGGCTTAAGACCTTTAAATTCAGAAAAAAAGTTGTGTTCGCAGAAGTGATTCGAACAGCAGCGATGCTCAGCGAGAGCATAAAAAACTTTAAGAAATCCTCTGGTGCAGAGTTCAAATAAGAATGCTTTCAGATTTCCTTCTCCCCATTTCTTATTGGAAATGTTTGTTTGGTATGTATCCAAGAATATGGAATGGATTAAGGATATATATCGAGGTACCACTGTATTTCAGTTTACAAATTTCGTTCTTTCTTAGAAATTGAGTGACTAAATAACTCCCGAAAATCTAAGGATTTGTTTGCAGGATTTTGTTACCTAAGTGGCTTTAGCAGCTCGAAACATTTCCCATCCGTTTTGAAATTCTACCGCTGCAACATCTCTGATATGAATTCTAACTGGTTAAACATCGGCTTACCTACAGTGCTTTATGACATGTGTTGAAAGGATGGTCGTTTGGCGCAGATAAGACAGAATGCAACAGGGTAATTAGCTGACATAATTGTAGCTCAACATGTACTATAGCGATAACAAGAGAGTAGAAATATGTGAAAGTCGTATGCCTTCTTGCTACAGTTCTTCGTAAATTCTTTTAAGTAAGTTTTATATAATGAAGCTTTTGATTTCTCTAATTAAGTTTACTTGTTTGTGGCGTAATTATTTCTCACTTAATAGCAAGGTTATTTCCACGAACGGAATGGCAATACTATAGCAGTTAACTTTAAAGAAACATAAAATGGCATCAATTAGAAAAGTCTTAACGAAAAGCTTAGAGTTCCACAGTTACATTCTAAGGATTAAGATTTAGATTTTATTAAGATTTCAGTTGTCAACAGTAACTGTGCTGCCACTTCGGGCTGATAAATTTTTATTTTTATTTATTGATCCCATAGACTCGATTGCCACTAAATGTTATCACGTTGTATTATTTGAAAAAAAAAAATAAATGATGAAGAATCTGTGTGTTCCTCGCAATGGGAAAAACGACGATACCTAGAAGCACAGAATATTTCATACACGTAGTCCTCCAACCCAACATGGGCATCTCGAAACCCGAAATCTGAATTTCGAATTTGTTTCTGATTTATTTTATATTTTGTACGAATTAACAAATATTTGTTTAAAATATTCAGTGATTCGAAAGTGAGCAGTGGCAACACATTTCGAAATAATGTTTATGATGTCAACGCCCTAGCATGTTGCTTATTTTTCTGTTAACCAAATGAGTAGCAAATCAAGTGACTGAAAAGCAGTAAACGCGATTCTGACTGATTTAAAAAGACAAAAACATTGTGTAAGCAGAAGTCAGTCCAAGTACAAACTGTTAACTTGCGAGTTCAGAAGCAGCATAAAAACTTAACAAATCCCCTGGTGCGAGGTTAAAATCTGAATCCTGCCAACCTTTCTTTTTTAATTGCTTTACTTAATATTTGTAATGAAAATAGTCCCAATTCATGAGTTGCAATCGGGCAATTTTTAAACCCTTTTCAGTTTTTAATTTTTTAAACATCATTTAGTATCTGAATATAAAATAACATCCAGAATTTCATCCAAATACATAAATTCATGTGAAAAATCAAAGGTATATTGCAGCCGAACATGTTATTTTTATATTAATTCTTTCCAGTAATTCTTGTAGTTCTTCCCTTAGACATCATCAGAATGGAAATTTTTTTCCCAATGGTGGCCACTTGCCTATAACGGCATTGGACACTCCTAAGGCCAGAAGTGGTGGCCGTTTTATTGTGGAGGCACCTATTAGGCGGCCACCGTTTCCTCATATGAAGGAACAGACAATTTTACATCCATGCCTTCTCCGAGATTCGAATCGGGCCCTTCAGGCTCTCCTAACCACTATATCGTCTGGGCGGCTTCAGAATGGAAATTAGGTTGAGTTTAAATACCGAAGGAAATTCTAGCTTAGATCAACAGCTATGGAAACTCTCCAGAATGTTACTTATCCTCTGAAGCGTCTTAACTGTGCAAATCGGCTTTTGACGAGTTATTTTGTTGCGATTGTTAAAAAGTAGAGTTGGAAATCGCAGACTGACTAAATGTTTATATGTCGTGTTCTGCGTTGTACCTATTTAAATGCAGCAGACATTGCTTCGTGTGATCTAGTTTATTCAAGGCTATTCTGATAACATTAACCGAATTGTAACATTAAACGACGAGGGAAAATATCCTCTATGTTGTGTTGTTGTGACGTATCTCACTTTTCTGACAGTAACATTAGAACAAGCCCACGAAATCCATCGTGGCAAGGATTGCAAGATTGCGATGTCGTTGGCAAGAGCCTCGAGCACCACAGAAGTGACATTATGAGTTTGCCAACTCCGCTCACAGTTTTGATGGAGAGCCCCAGGAAGAACGGGTCCAAGTGTCTCCCCACTCTTCTCCTATCACCAACCTCTCGAGAGGACTTTCGGTTCTCCGCGTATTTAGAGTGTCCCCATGCCGCACAAACACTGTAGGCTTACAATCATCCATGTCTTCTCCAGAGTTCGAACCTGGGCTGTTCGGTACCGCACTAGGCTCCCCTAACTATTACACCGTCGGGGTGGTATGTCCTCCACAAAATGTCCTTCAAAATAGCAATGGAACTTACCTTATTTAATATGAATACAACTAGGGACATATAAATGGAAAATTTCACTACATTTTAATTAGAAAAATGCGGAAGTTTTTTTATGAATTGTTCATAATATTTGCAAAAGTTTATTTATGAGCTCTTCATAACGTTTCTGAAAATTATTTGAACGATGTTCCAACCCTAATCTTAATATTCGCAGGACACCCCTCATTCACTGGAAGAGAACAAAAATGCAAAGTTTAAAATTCGGCAAAAAAACAACCTTAGCTTACTGCAGATGTTTTCATGGATTTTTTAAGGAGCCGGAGAAGAAACAAAATTCTGCAGATTTTTTTTTCTTTTGAAGAAGAAGCGAGTATGTTTAACTGCCTTCAAAATATATTCCAAACTAAGGTTTTTTGCATAGTTTCAAATGGTTGATAACAATCGAAACTGAGCTGTTTGGTTACTCGACTTAACGCTTTATTTGACGACATTTACCTTATTTAAGTTTTATAATCTATTTAAACCTTATTTGGCTACTTTATCTCTGATTTAGCGACTTTGCTTCAGTTTCAAAAATTTTGTTCTGGGGTAAATTAACAGATTACTTGATCTAAATAAGCTGTATTTTTCCACGTATTCAATATAACGGACTAGTCTTTGGAAATTCGTCAGCAGTTACCGGAAAATAACATTAACTTCGACCGCATTAAGCGGTATCTATTGTAATTTAATCTTCTAAGATTCCACAAGTACATTTCGTTCAGTTTTAGTTGTATCATTAAGGATGTTAACATTCAACTGACCATTAATAATAATAATTTAACTGATCATTTAGTGTAGTTTCTAAAAAGACAAACAGCAGTTATTTATTAATATTTTACAACATTGTTCTCGAACTCAAAATTTGACCAGGCCGAATGCACGATCGGAAAGCAGTTAAGGAGCCAGATTTGTTACTTCCTTGTACGAAGTAAAGGAAATATTGTAATCCCGAAAATTTTCGGGCGTCATATTTCAACAAAAATATCTATTTTGACTGCCCTCGAACCGAACCCATTTCAATGATGCTTTTGCGTGACATCTGTACATCCGGATAGAATAAAGGACACTTTTTTTCCAAACAGAATAAAGGACTCTTTTTTTTCCTTTTTCTTTAAAATGGATTTAAAACGGATTCAAAGGCTTTTTTATGTTCGTCCGTATTTACGTATGCATGTATCTCGCATAACTCAAAAGTATGTAGCCGTAGAATGTTCAAATTTTGCATATAGGACTTCTATAACATGTAGTTATGCACCTCCATTTTTAGTTTCATTCGGCTGCTGTGCCAATAGTTGCAAAATTTTGCTGTAAAAGTGGTTAAACATAACCCCTTCATAAATTAAAGGCATTCAGATTTATCAACAATTTAAAAGATTCAAAGTTAAGCCTAACAAGGCCACCATTTGTTTACATTTGAAACTCTTAGTACAATAATGAATTAAGTCAGTTGGTGCACCAACTTGAATGTCTTTTTGCACAGTGGGGCCAAAACTAAACTTTCAGTTTTGTGCACCGAATTTTTTTTCCCACCCGCTGGCCGAATTGTCCCTTTTTTGCGTAGACACTCTAATTTCAGTTGTAAAAATTGTTTTTTAACTGTCTTCAACTGCATTTTTTGTTTTAGGTTTTTCTGTATTTTACAATTTTTGTCGAAGATGCTTTAAGTTTTTATGTATTTTTGCTCTGACGCGAAGTGAAAACTGAATTGATGGAATTAGAAATATATCTCTTATGAAATTCGAGGAAATAAGTTTAAATGAAGTGAGCAAAAAATGTGTACAATTTAATAGGCCGTACAACGAAGTTATGTGGCGTCCACATCAGGTATGTTTTTCTTAAAAGGAAGATTTTTTTTATTGATAAATAAAAAATATTTTAAATTAAATTTTACAATTAAACAATAATCACAATAATCGTAGTAAATTTTAGTCGTATGAAAAAAATCTGAATTTTTTCTGTTAGTTTATTTCCTGTTACTTATTTATTTATTTATTTATTTTTCGAACATTCTTGGTTCTATAACTTTATTTGACAAATTAAATATCATTAATAGAGATTTCGGATCTGATGTTTGTACCTTTAGTCTAAATAACTCACGCGGCGGGCTTTTTTACGGGCTTGGTGTGTTTTGTTTGTTATGAGCTTAAAGGCATCTGCTTTCATCAGTAAAATAAAAAACACCTTATATAGCGAAGTAAACAAATATACATTAGACACCGTTATATATGATGGCGGTTAATGTTATCATTCGTATATTGTTATCGACTTGCCAAAGCCCGATCCATTTGTATACGAAAAAGGGGAAATACATCGCTTATTGTTAATTTAAAAATTCAGTCGTAACAGAACTATTTAACCGTAACCGAAATATATTGAAGGCCACCGAGTGGCGAAGACGAACAGTCTAAGACAGCCGACCTCCAGTCGCGATGACGTGAGGTTATCGTATAATAGATGTCTGTAATTCGAATGTTTAATGTTCCGTTAGATGTTTATGTATATTTCCTTGTACCCGTACCTGTGTGCTCTGTTAATAAATACTTTTAAAGCTAGCCGGCGTTCGTGTTTATTGAGGAACGGCTATAACTGGCGCTCAACCAAATTTGATCCCAAAATGGCTCATTAGAATGTTGAGAATTTCTGTTTGGCTTTCACAAGCCTTTACTCCCGAATTTTAACTTTTGGTTGCTGGAGATCGGCTCACTTTCTTTTCAGGTGTCGACTGTTAGTCAATTGCTGGTTTACAACACTAAATGTTCATATAAAGTATCGTGTCGTGCTGCTCGCACATGGACTGCAGAGTCAACAACTTTCCGTGGAATAAAAGATAAGTGTCTTTTAAATTAATGTTTAGTTAAAATTCTTTTTAACTTTATTATTTGTTACAAGCTGCTTCTTAAAGCAAATGTAAATTCCTTACTGGAATCTGGTTTATTGATACTACGTAAAAGCATAAAACGAAAGCAAACGGCTTTCTTTGACCAGAGGTTATTTTTGAACTTTGTTAATTTGTTATTTTAAAATGTGGTGAAAATGCGCTTTAGCCCACTGCTTGACGATGTTTTGAAAATCGCCAATTCAGCGCGTTTCTGCGAAACGTCTTTGCAATTGCAACCTTCCCGACACACTCCGCGAAAACCTATTGTAAACAAAACATAGAATTCTAAAGCATAAATTAGTATGGAAACTGTTGCCACAAAAAGATAATAAAATAATATGCAAAACGAACATTATAATCATTAAAATATTTGTCAGGTTTAAATTAATTATTTACATTTTATGTTGTAATACTTACACATTTTATGCCGTTACATAACCTTCCCGACACGCTCCGCGAAAACGTAACCAAAATAGCATCGAAGAAAGAAGGAATTTTATGCGAATTGCCAATGTAGGCAACGTACACAAATGAACAAAATAAGCTAAAATAACGAAAATAAATTACAAGAAAATGCCATGTGCACAGCGTTCCTTTTAAACTTAAAAAAAACTTCAGCGAATTGCACAATGTAGGCAACGTACAAACAGTCAGCCATGTTGGCGGATATACGGATAAAATGTTAATATGCGTGTTAAGTTAACTTGTAAATACGGTTATCAAATTAAATGTATGTTTAAATGATAAAAGTTTCGAGTATATTCAAGGACTTTGTTCATCAGAATTTAGTAGTTTCGATTTAACTTACAGCAGCAGATGTTTTTTCTTTCCCCTATGCTGTGTTTCAAAATATTACAGAGTAGTTTTTTAAACTGAAGAAAAGTCACTAGATAAAGTTAAAATAGATTTTAAAAAATTAGCAAGTGACAGAGAAATGTTGCTAGATAAGGAACTAAGTCTCCAAACATCTTGTTTCAATTTCAGTTACATTAAAAATTCAGCAAAAAAGCAACTTTAGTTTGATTTAGATTACCAATAAGTCTGTCCAATCGAAACAAAGCTGTGAACCATTTAAGTCAATGATTTAAAATTAAGCAAAAAAAAAAAAAGGCAATCTCAGTTTCGTATAAAATTTTGAATAACTTTGTTGGCTTTCAAAGCGGCCAGGTGTAGATATCTCTTCTTAACGAGGGGGAAAAAATCCGCAGATTCCCCCCCCCTTCTTTTTATTCTTGTCTTGGCGGAAAACGTATCAATGAAACCTTTTAATTAAAATTCTGTGAAAAGACCTATTTATACGCTTCCAGTTATGTATATTTAGTTAAATTCCACTACTATTTTGAAATATGGTTTCTGTCTTCGGTTAATGTTATGAAATTACCCGTCACAAAGGGGGTCACATTAAGCGGCACCACTGAAAGCTGAAAGTGAAAAGCAGAGATATGGCAAAATCTTCCTAAAGAGATAGGGATATAGCAGATCACATACATATTTATCACTTCTAAATCTCTTTAAGACAAACGCTTTGTAGTATACCACTAGCTAACTGAACTAGCCGATCTCAGAGTCTTGCGTAAACTTATAAATAAGTATACAAGGGAAAGGAAAAACATTACTCGAAACTTCGAGAAAAATCCCTTTTAGAACTTCTAAAATACTTCTCTCGATATTTTCAGAATATCGCCAAATGGGCGAGAACCTGCTCAATCTAGCCGAAAGACCAGTAGGAGAATTTTTATCCAACACTCAAATTCTACGTTAATGAAATAAAAATTAAAGTTAAAATGTTGATCAGTTCAAAACTGAAAGATCTGAAATGGAATAAAGGAAGTGTTACAAATTCGATTAAATAAATTTGCACGGTAATATTCACAAAATACATTAAATAAATAAATATACTGAAATACAACAAAAAATAAATAAATAAATAAAATAAAAAATCATAAAACCTGCAAATAAATAAGCAGTAATATTTGCAAAAATTTTCGATACCATAAAAGTCAGGTGAGAAATCCAGAAATTATTGTTTTATTTGTTTCATGATAGTTTCAACAGGGATATTTTTAATTTAATGAATTTAAAATTCATTAATTTTTTTATATTTCATAGTAATGGAAAGAGAACGAAATTTTTAAAGTTTAAAATTAAGCAAAAAAGCAGCTTTAGGTTGGCGTAGAATGAACACGCTGTGAATTTCGAGAGTAATCAGACACATATCTCTATTCATCATAAGGTTAGGTTAGGTTATTCAATTATGGCAAAGCACACGAGGGCTAGCTGCCTAAAGGGAGGGATGCCTTCGTGGAGGACTTTCTAAGGGAAACTGACTCGTATACCCGTTACACATGGGGAAAACCACGAAAACGCCCATGCAGCCCGGGATTCGAACCTCGGACCGAACTACCAGTGTTCAGTGTCTTTACCGCTCGGCCTCTGGTGGGCTCTATTTATCATAAGGAAAAAGAGTAATAAAAAAATTCTTTCGCTTCTGAAACTAGCGTGTTTATCTGTTATTGGACTGAAAATTTTCTCGAGACATTAGGTTTATTTTTGAAGCAGGAGATAGGAAAAGTGGGCAGTACCCTCGCCGGAACTCGAACCTGGACCTTTCGAATACGCGCCCAGTGTGCTACCGTTATGCTACGAAGGCATGCAGAAAGAAGGGAGAAAATACTATATAAGCCGTAAATTTCATTATTTTGCTTTTATTAACTGAGAAAATTTCACTAACCATTGCAAAATATAATCTGATTTCCTTGGGAAGTATAGAATTCGCGAAACTATTCAAATTATTCCGAATTCATGCAGTCAATCGGTATCTGCCAATTACCTTTGCAAGCAGTGAACTAATTTCCATACACCATTCCGTTCCTCCTAATATTTACAGCCAAACCATAAACGCAGCTGAAAATCCCAATTAAAATGGTATGCGTTTAGACATTTCTATCTGTTAGTGCAGGTATGGGTTTATCAATTGCTACTTTCATATATTAAATTTAATTAAGACCAGCATTAAAAGCATGAAAATGTAAGAGGATATAGCCACTAAATCAGATAATCCTGCTGCATAAATATTCAACGCCTTTTACTCACTTGGAAATAATCCGTTTTATATATCGTAAAATCGCATGCTAGACTTTTAGTGGAAATGTATTTATATGTGAATAACCCTTTTTCCCAGCCGAATATACCGTATTTTCCGTCATATAACGCGCACCTGTGTATAAGGCGCGTCTATGATTTCGAGTTATATTTTTTAATTTTTAGGTATATTCGCGGTGTAACGCACACCCAATTCTTTACAAGAAACCTAAAAGATACATGTGCGATGCTTTGATCTTTCGAAGATTTTTTCTAGTCTTTCGAACAATGGTACACCGAATTGACAAGTGATAAGAGGAACAATATGGGTGTGTGAGTTAAATGCTTAAGGGAGTAAATATACCTTCAAAGAGGGTGCATTGCATTCCCCGCAAGTGTCCAAAAGAATGCTGTTGTAGGATTTGGAGAAAATGGAGTATAATTTTGAGTCAGAATGCACTTCCAACCCTAAAGAATTCGCGGAATTTTAATTCAGATATTTTTTCTTTCTGTGGTCATTTGAAGCCGTGATTTTGAAGTGAGCATCGAAGGTTTTAGTCGATCTAGCGTTCTGTGAAAAACTGTAACAGCAAATGACTCATTAGGAAAACAAACAGCTGGTTATTATTAGAGACTTCCTCTTTCGGACTAACTTAAAGAAACTCATTTTTAGAGCCAGGGTGTAAACGATCACCGAGCGAGAATGTCCTGAAGACTAATGGGTCTCTATCCCCTAATGCTTTTATGATGCCGACTTGTTCACGGCTGTTCGCTGTTCTTTTGTGAGAAGAGACGAAGCAGTGGAGTTGAATGGACATGTAGCCAGGAAAAGGCTGTGGGAAACTCGTTCTTTCCCTTCTGTAAGATATAGCAATGTAACAATTTACGCTATTCATTATTTATTTAACCACGAATGAATTTGTTGTTGAGTTTTAAATAAATTTAAAAAGACAATCCTGTCTTGCTATTTTTCCATAAAAGCTCGGAAACGTTACAGTTCCATTTAGTAGCAAATATGTGTTCTGGCAAATGAAACAGCGCGGTTCTGATATCAAAGTCATTCAGTTTGCAAAAGAAAAGGGAAATCGGGCTACAGCAACGATATATGTTGTTGGTGAAAGATGGAACGGATGATGATTGTTTATTTATGGATCAAAGTGACAACAATGGTGAAGATGAAAGCGAAATCGATGATGTGCCTGAAGATACAACGAATGACGAGCATGATCAGCTTTTCATGGTATCCGATAATGAAAAGTTGTTAAGTTCAAAAGTTAAGTCATTTCTTTTAAATAAACAGCATGAGTGCTCGTAAAAATGTATTTTCGTACGTTAATTTTATTCGTATTCTATTATTATATATTTAATCTATTATTTTTATTTCCGTAACCCGTAAATTTCGATCATACTTTGGGTGCTAAAAGTGAGCGTTATACGCTAATAAGCGTCACTGAGTCTCAAGCTGTAAAAAAAGAAGACAAAAAACAAGTTTTTAATTATTTACATTCTAGCTGAAGTACCCGCTGTCACTTAAGTTAGATTGAGAGTAATGCATCTTTCAATAGAAAGAACGATACCGCTGTAATCCTTTTTTAATAACGATGCAAAAAATACGATTCATAGTCATACATTTTTCAGTCTGATGCGATATGGAACCCACATAAAAAATTTCCATCGAAAAATAAGCTAATTCTCTCTCATTATATCAGAAACAACGGCACGCAGTTTTTAATGATTTTCGTCTTTCTAATCAAATTATCGTAAAAGCTCAAGTTCTATCTCATATTTCACCTATATTCAATTTTAGTCGATTAAATGTGGCAAAACATTTATCATAATGGATCAGAAATCAATAACGCGAGCAAACAAACAAACGCACGTTCTTGTTTATATGCATAGATTTTGTAAAAACTCGCAAATTTTTTATTAACAAACTCTACGATTTATCAGCCTGCAGTCGTAACACTTTTTGAAATAAAGCAATTTTACCTCCAACGCGCGACATTGTTGCCACTCGGAAAAATGAGTGAAAAAATTAGTGCTTCTAGAGTTTTTAATTAATATTTCGGCTGATTAAAGTCGTACGAAGATGGGAACAGTCGAAATGGCTTCCCAAGAATTTTTGGAATAATGTATTTAATGTTTGGCAATGCTATTTTTATTTCGACGTAAAACTTGGACATTTTTTATTAACAAACTCTACGGTTTGAAAGCGAGCAGTGGCAACGCTTCTCGAAATAAAGCAGATTTTCGTCTCCGGCACGCGAAACTGTTGCCACTCGGAAAAATGAGGGCGAAAATGATCGTTTTTCAGAGTTTTTACTTAATATCTCTGATTTTAGCTACTTTTTTTTTCCGAAAAAGTAAACGTCTACCTTTTCCAGGCCTCAGAAAAGAATTGCAGAAAGTTTGGTTACGATAGCTTTAGTAGCGAGAAAACAAGTATAAATTTGAGGGGGTTTTCTTCCAGTACTTTTTTTAGCTCAAACGAGACGTTCGTCCCGATTGGGATGTTAATCTTGAAACGGTATTTTGCGTCGAAACGTTTAAATGTGTTGTAGTGCTTTTCAAATAGCTGCCAACAAATATATCGCCCTGCATCATATTTAAATAAATTAAATAATGAAGAATCTGCATGAGTGGATGCATGTTTCTCGCAATGTGTAAAAACGCGATACCTAGAGCCATCAAATTTTGAATAACATAGTCCTGCACCTCAACATGGATACCTGGAAGCCCGAATTTTATATTTCATGATTATCAAACTCAGTAGTTTGAAAGCGAGCAGTGGCAACGCTGTACGGAATAAAACATTTTTATCTCCAGCGTGCGAGACTACCTATCGGAAATTCTGATGATATGCTGTTTTTAAATATTTTGTGATATTGCTATTGAATCGAATTTTATGTGGCTTAAGCGCCAAGAGTTTGATATTTAATCAGTAAAGTAAAGCCATAAAACGTTAATAATAAAAATACAAAAACGAAAAGTTTTGCAAAACCATCTTAATATGAAAAATGAACATTGATATGGTGGACTGAGAAGAGACTGGAAGAAAGAAGATGAAGAGAGGGGGAGGGAAACAGAAAAATGTACGCTAACACTTAACGATGTATCGAAAATTATAAACGTATACTGTAAGCTGCTTTTAAAATTTTTGTAATTTTGCTCTTGAATGGTATATGGCGTAAGTGTAAAGAAAATGACGTTTAATAATAAAGCTAAAAATACAAAAAAATGGGTTAGTAGGAGCGAGTATAACAGCAGAGTGCTAGACTGCGAGTCAGCGAGAGCGTAAAGAACCTTAACAAATTTTCTTGGGAAACCTAGTATCTGAAACTTTATAAATTTTTTTATTGTTTACGTATTTTTAGATAAATATTTAGGACAAAAAAATTCTGGCCCATCAGCTATTTTTAGATCGTTCATTCCGATCGCATACAACAATTTGTGTTTGAGAACACTGAGTTAGGTTGCTTTTGCATATAGAAGCATACTAAGGCTATCTTCTTAAATGGAGGGATGTCATCGTGGTGGACTTTCTGAGGGAAACTGCGTCATATTCACTTCCCAAGTGGAAAAAGGCCACAAGAACCAACCATGCAGAGAGCCCATTGGTTTGGGTTCGAACCTGGCCCCTCTGCCACTAGTCGGGGGGGGGGG